>JAQGCC010006030.1:0-10734 GCA_034698905.1 Xestoiulus laeticollis
ACTGGCACTTTGCCCCCTGCCACATGGCATATAATACACATGCTGACTGCAGGGTAAGGAATTGAATTGAATTGAATATTAAACAAACGAATCCTGAATGGCATTTCAATGAAGTGCCGTTACAATATGACCACTGAAATTGCTGAACACGTGATAGCAGTTTATCCCCACTGACATTACAGCTAAGTCAAAACATGGTTAAGTGCGTGAAAATAGAATTAAATAATTTCTGATTTTTATTTCATCTAAGACAAAACTCGTGACCGGGAAATTAGCTACTGAGTTATTTTTTTAAAACTGATTTAAAACTAGCCAGTGATGTGTTATTGATGTTTTACTGCTTTTTTGATGTGTTACTAGAAAAGATGGCTATTTAGTCTACTTTTATATCCAAAATAATTAGGGAAGATAGACTTTGTTAGACCTCTCTCAAAAGTCATATAAGCAACTTCCCTCTGACACATTTACAATAATTAGTAAATTGAGCATCAGACATTGAATACACGTCCACATATCAAATCTCCAAGGTTAAAGGAATTTGCAACTATCATCAGATATAAACTTTAAAATTGGCTTGCTTAGAAGAAAACTTATACTACATTTACTTGGTTCAAAGTGCTCTTGGCGTATTAACCAAAATGGCGGTTTCAATATTCTGGAAAATATTTGCGTTTTCTTTAACATCTGTACCCATTTGTATGATCGCTAACAAAATTCTAACATTTCTCATAAAATTCGGTTTGCATTCTACTGTTATTGCTATAACTGGACTATTGTTACTTGGGCTTTATGTACTTATTATTTATTACACTTGCCGAGCTTCATTGGCTAAGAAAAAAATTAAGAATCCATTCTTTTATGGTAAGTTATAATTTTAATATACATGTATTTTGGTTTATCAAATCCTCGAAAGATTAATTTGGCGAAGCGCTTTTATGCATGTTTTATTTAAAAATATATCCTACATACAGGTTGGCTCAAAAGTCAGTGTCAACCTAATTTTTTTCTTAAACTGTGAAAATTCTGTTTGTGTGGTTAGACAGGAAGTTATGAGTGATCTATCCATTGATGATATCAGATTTTACATAAAACCCTTTTTTGAACAAAATCGAAATTATATCTTTTTAGCCGTAATTTTTAAAAAATATAAATAATTATAATAGTTTTGAATTTTCCTCATTTTTGGTTCTACAAACCTACATTCTTTTAAAATTAGTTTTAAATAATTTACATTAAATGTCTCTTTTTGTTGTCTGTGTGTCAAGAACATGTTTCCAGACGTATTCATGATTTTTTTTATAACAGGTTTTGCCTTATTTCAAATCACTGCAGTCATCGATATTTTCATAGGACTTGAACTGGACGGATATATAACAGGCAAGCAAATTTAAATTTAAATTGATTGAATCTTTTTTTTTTTTTTTTCATACTATTTCAATGTTACTGCATTTTCAGATTTTCTCACAGAGTACTTGTTATCTGGTGAACCTTACTTAAATAGTCCTTATGGCACCGTCATCATGTATTTCGATGGAATTGTCATGAATGTGCTGTATCTCTGGATAATATATGCCATTTCTAACAAGTAAATGTAGAAGATCAAAAATTAATTTCAAAATTGCATTCGACTTACTGTTAAATTATGTTTTAGTAAGGGCTATCGATCTGCTGCTATCTATTGGGCAGGAACATTGATTAATTCGATGATAGTATTACTATTGGCAATTTGTGCAGGTAAATACAATGTGGAATTAATAGCTGATTACATACCTACTTCTTAAAATAACATTTGTGAATATTTTAAGGAAAACATGGCGTTCATCCTAGCACCATAATGAATGTTCCTTATATTATATTTCCTGTCATGGTAATGTGGAAACTTCTTCAAGAAAGGCCTGTCCTACAGGTAGAGAATTATACTTGTTAGTCCATTGAGTCATATATTTTAATAAATTATTCAGATATAAAATATTGTACTTTACCTCTTACATTTTATAGACAACAGTGTCCCGTCAACCTTTATCCAAGCGAACATTTGATGTAGCACTTATAATGATGTTGACTTTTAATATATTCATAGATCTTATCAGAGGACTGGTAAGGAAATTACATATTTCACTAATATTTTACCAACGACCTTTTTTCAGAATTTTCACAACTAACATTTAAGAAAAAAGTAGGGTGGCACTGTCTTTTGGTCCACCATGTATATAATAAATGAAATTTCATTCTGACCTATTTGAAACTTCTGATACCAAATTTGTTTAAAATAATTATGGAATTTTGTGAGGTTTACTTTTAATGATTACATCGTTGTTACTTGTCATATTTTTAAGGCCGTTGTAAGTGACAAATTATGGATTGTTAAGTTCTACGTAACTGAAATTGAACCTGTCATACTTCTAGAAGATCCCTGTCCATTTAATAAACTTCAGGTCAGTAGCGTCCATTATTTAATTATTCACTCTCATTAATAAAAATTGTCATTAATATTTAATTATTTGTAGATGCTGTTGAATTTGTTTTATTATGTCCCAATTCAAATGTTGGCCATTTATGCTCTGACTTCTCCTGGTTGTACTTGGATGACAGATATGGTACTGTTTTACTCCGGTGCAGTTTTACAAGTAGGTGTAAAATGAGAATTTTTTAAAATCGATGCAAATTAATGTATGAGTTTGGTTATTATGTCAGCAAATTTTAAATAGAAGATATGCGATTCGCAGGTTTTGGAAATAATTCCATATAAAACTATATTTGTCACAGATTATAAATGTTTTTACATGTATCACAAAATTATTTTTAGATAATTTGAAAAATGTATTGTTTTTGACATCAAAAGTTCTTGTAAGTAACTGTTTTTAACTTTTCTTTCAAGGGTCAATTTTCACACATTACAACTGCAATTCACAGCAAAAATCCAGCAGAATTTCGAACATCTGAAGAAATTTGGGTCCGAAACACGTTTTGGACAGTTAATTTGTTTTATACTTTAATTCCTCAACTTTTATTACTACGCTGCTTTAAAAAGCCAGAATTATTTGCTATTCAATCAAAGCTTGGTACTAATGGTAAATTAAAACAAAAAAAGAATTAAAGTTCTTTTTAGTTCTTAAAAGTTCAAGTTATAAAACTGTAAGTTTGAAAAAAATAAGGCTCATGATTCCCGAAATTTTTTTAATTTGCAATTCATTTTGACACCCTTACAAAAGTTTCAATACTTTGGATATAATGATACAGAGATTCCAATTAAAAAAATCTTACAACAAATAACCCTAAAGTCTAAATTTTAGTAACATGAAATATTACAGTGAATGCTTGACTTATTGAAATACTTAAAATAATGAGAGAAAAAAAAACATGATTTATAAATGGCAGTGTAATCAGGCAATACCTAAATTTCCGGCAACTTATGTTCAATATAAAAGCAAGGCAGTATCTGTTTCTGTCGTAATGTAAAAACAATTTCATTCATGTGCAGACATTTGATCATGGATTACTTTTCAACTGTTTTACACAACTTTAAATATCATCCCATTTTTACCATGTATTGCTTGATTAACAATCCTCGGTGCTAATCTAGTATATTTTATCCTAACATTCTTATAATCAACTGTACCTAACTTGAGATAAAACTTATTCACTCATTTAGAGCTTTATTACTCATCGATTAACAGTGTTTGACTCATAAGAAATATAACTTTGAAACTGACTACTAAAAACAAAACATCCAGTCACGAATTCTATCTTGCCTTAGATGAAATAAAAATTGAACATATTCTTGATAACATAACTGTGCGCCAAGTGGATAAAATGGGTAATCTCGCCAAATTTAAAGTGGATAAAAACAGATTTTCGCAAAGCAGAATTAAAAGTGAAGGCAATTAAAGTATCCTGAATGGCGTTTAATTGAAGCGCCGTTACGATATCACCACTGAACACGTGATATAACTGAAGGGCAGTTACGATATGACTGGGGCTTTCAGCTTCAAAATTTCAGCCAGGTCAAAACATAGATCTGAATGGTTGAGAATAGCTAATCTAATCGTTAAGATGGCTTCATTTTCGAAAAAGAATTTAAATAATTTGTCCAATTTTTATTTCGTCTAGGACTAGATAGAATTCATGATCTGGGCTACTGAATCACTTGGCCCGAAGCATGTAAATGGATAAATTAAATCATTGCCTAGTTTAAAATACATGTATTAACTAAACAGCAACTAGAATTACTAGTGGACATTTTATTGGAACTTGTTTTTGCTGGATTGTTTTAGGGTTGTTACACTATAATATAGGACTACAAAGGAACTCGAACGAGCTCAAACAAACGAGCCCGAGTTTCGGGTTCAAGAAGTTTTCACCACAGGGACCAAATCTAACCTGAACGGCACTTAGGCCCTAAGCATGGGTCAAAATGGAGGAGAAGGCACAACTGGGAAAGTTTAGCTATATGTCACGACACTTTTAATTGCGACACTAAACTCATATTTCTGGCAGGTTTTTTTAAAATTATTCGAAAGCTTTTAGTTAATTCTCAAAGTTTAGAAGTTTTTAATCTTTTCACTTCAAAGTAGTATACCAAAACCAGTCTAATTATCTATTTACAGTAAAACTTCGATTAACCGTTAGCGACGGGACCGAAACCGTGACGGTTAATTGATGTTACACTGTATAGACTTTATAAATTTAGTTAGTGTAACTACCCTTAAAAACATCACGCAAAACACATTATTCTACCACAAGGCGACATGAACAAGTAACAGATGCCTACAGATGGCGCTGTGTGTTGGTAACATGCAGCGCCATCTGTGCCAAATGTGGCATGGTAGCACTTATCCTATTTCCCACTTAGCTAATTTTCAAATATGTCCCTTATTTAATTTATTACGTGACGACTTCAATGTGCAAATATACATGAAACGAATCTGGCGATAACTTACCGGTGCTTGATTTCTCAACATCGCTAGCTATTTTATCTACTGCACTATTTTCTCCTATTTGCAAAATAGGTCGTCCTACAATCTCCAAATGGAATGTCCTAGGATGTTTTATGCGATGTGTGAAATGAAGAGCACTTACTCCGTTCTTGGATGTCATTTTAAACACATTTTCCTCGTTGCCTTTTGTTATGTTATAGATGATATTGTTCAATAGATAATTCAACGCTGGTTGGAGCTTGATTATTCTCCTACGGTGTTTTGTTTGACCCAATGGTACCGTTAATTTAATTGCCGTGTCAGTGGTTGGGAATGAAGACAAACTTCTGGTGGATATGTCTGTAGGAGATTCTTCTTTTTGGAAATGAGTGATTTTATGAGATGCAATCTCATCGTGGTGCTTTCGGTGACGTCTTCGATGTCTTGACGGTTTCTGAAAAAAAGTTAATTTTGAAATGTAAAGACATATTTTTCATTATTAAATACCCATTTATGCATACATACGTTTTTTTTTTGTTTTTTTTTAACATGAATTTGTTGGCTTTTTTGATTTATTGATACTAATTTTAAGGAAATCAATATTTTGAATCCCGGGTCCATATTTCTTAATTTTAAATTCGAGTATTTATGGGAGTTCAATTAAGGCAACCCAATATACCGTATTTACTCGTGTAATGTCCCCTCCTTACTTTCAAAACATTATGCTGGGGAAAAATATAGATATTGTGAAATAAGTTTTCGTGTAAGAGCCCCACCCATTCTCCGAAGGACAAAAATCGCAAATTTCATAATTTGATAATTGTTATTAAATAAAACAGACTACACAGTGTTAAAACTGTTTAATCTGGATTATAAAAAAAACTTACCGACATGATTGGACTACTATCACTTCTATTTCCAAAAGCTCGATTGAACTTGTCTTGTAGGCTGGATTTCCCTTGTCTGCTACTTACTGCACGAGCACGGCGACTGCCATGTCCATTCAGCTAGAATAGAGGGCAGTTTAAATTAATATTTAAATAGGGGTGCAAAATTGGTTAAAAATGAATTTTCCACAAACTTTGCAACTGTAACATCCTTCAGTAGAAATAATTTTGTCATCGGGAATATCGTAGCTTCCAGGATCATGAATTGGATGAATAGGATATCCATTGAGCGTATTTTCATAAGAGGCACTTGTAGGGCTGACAGTTGACAAACAGTGGCTAGAATAGTTGAAAATAGTTTCAGCAAGAATTTGAGATAATTTCAGATAGTACGATATTACGTAAACCCAAACCAACCCTTGTCCGATTCTTTGATATCCAGTTGGACATCCGCAGCTGTATCCCGATGGCCCTCCACCCGGAAAGCAGCCAAAACTGCAAGGTGCCCCAGAACAAGCACCACCAACCTCTGGAAAATCATATTATCGAGGTCATCAACTAGCATCAAGCAAAGGGGAAATTCACATCATTCGTAAACGTACCGATGCATATAAATAAATGACCATCGAATTGGTACCCTGATGGACAACCGCATTTAAAGCTTCCAACCGTGTTTTCGCAGGCCGCAGAACCGCACATTTGTCCATCTTTACATTCATCCTTATCGATGCAGACATTCCATCCGGGATGTATGGCAAATCCATCCGGACAATCGCAACGGAAACTTCCCGGCATGTTACGGCATCCCTGTTGACAGCGTTCATCGTCACCGCATTCATCAACATCAACACATTTTGTACCTGAAGAATCTGTTTTGTAACCACGGGGACAAATGCACTTGAAACTGCCTTTGGTGTTGGTGCAAGTACCGAGTGGACTACAGTAGTCGGGGTTCTCGGTGCATTCGTTAACGTCTATATGAAGCAAGTATAATAGTTAACGTAAAAACCATTTTCGTCCTGAAACATGAAACTGTGACGAAATTTATTGTATTTACCGATGCATTGCTTTCCATGTGGTCTGTAACCTGGCTGACACGTACATTCGTAACTTCCTAAAGTGTTGACGCATTGATGGGGACAGTCGTGCTGCTTAGTTGCACATTCATCCACATCTGTGCAAAAAATTAATTACGTTTCTGTTATACTTGGTATACTTTTACGAATTATTGAATATATTAATCTTATGACACGTACAACATGATGTTCTTTGTCTAACCTACGTCATTACATCGCTGTTCGTTATAAACAGAGTCATTCAGTATTGTCGGATGGTGAAAGGACAAGCCAAAGCGTTCGTTATATCGAGCGTTCATTATACTTAGAGGCTAATTAGCAATACTCATAGGCAATTTGGTCAGGGCCAGCCACTCTGTTCGTTATATCGAGCTGTTCGCTATATCGAAAGTCGACTATATATCTTACTCGTTTATAACTTAATCAACAATTTTTAAACAAATCATGTTGTTAGCAGCTGAAAAACTTAGGTTATTGCATTATTAATTTATAATAAAATGTGAATCAATATATTTTTTTGTTACAGAATTATGTAAATTTAGAAATTGTACTAATTTCTCCAATGATATACAATCAGGAAAATTACCTTTACAGGTGATACCATCAGTATCAATTTTGTATCCATTCGGGCAAGAGCAGCGAAAACTACCATCCGTATTGTGGCAATGGAATTTGCATGGCGAAGGATCCCTTTCACATTCATTGATATCTTAAAAATTATAACATTTTTATTATTTAAATGTTCGTTATTTTAAAAAAAAACTGAAAAACGTGACCTTACCGTAACAAAGAGTTTCATTTGTCTGACTTTGGTATCCGCGATTGCAAATGCAACGATAAGATCCGTATGTGTTTAGACACCGCCCATTTTTGCACAAATCGGATAAGGCCACACATTCATCAACATCTAAAAGACAATAACATTTTAAAATAGTCCGATATATATATATATATACAGTAACACCTCCGAACTTCGGTCACCTATGGGACCATGAAAAAGTGGCCGCCCTTCGGAGGTGGCTGCTGTTCGGAGGTTTAAAAATCCTATGGGGGGAGTTCTGTTCCAACAAAACATGGCCGTCCTACGGAGGTTTCCCTTGTTCAGAGGTGGCCGTTAATAGAGGTTTCACTGTATATATATCGCTTAACTGATATTTGATGGGTCAACACGTACCTTGGCCGTAGAACGTGAAACCAATTCCATGCGGACACAGCTGCTTATATTCAACTAAAATTGCGAAATAAGAAATATTTTAAACTATTACAATGCAAGACGTCAGTTGAAATGTTAAAGTCAAATTACAAATTACCAGAGCCTTTCCTAGGACATGGTTCACAAGAAGCTCCCCATGCTCGTCCAGTTCCACAACAGCAATCGGCTTTAGTGGATTGCCCTAAATCAGATGTGTGTTGGGTACACACTCCACCCACATAATGCCTATAACAGTAGCCAATCCGTACATCTAAAATGGAATTTTTGGCAAACAATACATTTAAAAGTAAATCTTTATATCACTGCAATACAGTCTTGCATAGAAGATAAATCAAAATTTCAAATTAATTTGTCAATGCCAAATTTAATATATTCTTAATATCTTTGAATATTTAAACCTCTGATGACCACATTGTTTCCGATTAGGGTCTATTTCACCTTATAAGTTTATAAACATATATGAGTTAATGTATATTTATATCTAAGGATGGCAGATTTGCATTTTTTAATGGAAACAAATTATAACATTTTAGCCGTAACACTTAGGACAAAATGTCAAATTAGGAAAGAGAAGAGAAAGATCTGTTTGTATGAAATAAACTTTTTTCGTCTTCATTGGCAGTTATTTAAAGTTGTTACAATGATTTTTTAAGAAAAGAGGGGAACTCCAAATGCACTGGTGTACTGCAGTGAAGATAGATTTACATCAGAAGACAGGATAAAGAAATTTCGTGGCACCCCTTTAAACCCTTAAAGCTGTTTGAATACTTAAGAAAAGAAGAAAAAAACAGTGCAAATTTAATGCTCAGTTGTCTTTAAAAACCATGAAATTTTAGGATTAACTTATCACTGTAAGTTTGGTAGCTTCAGCTTGAAAATAAAGTAGCAAAAACGGGTTCTACTGCTAAATTGCTAAATTTAGTGAAAATTAAATATTATTGCGGCACCCCTGGCATTTGCTCGCGACATCCAGTTTGAGAATCACGTTCCTACACGATTTTTAATTCGCTTGACTGCAGTACACCATTGTACTTCAGTGTAACTACCATTGACGTTTCCTTCTGTTTTTAAAAACATTGTAACAACTTTAAATAACTGACAATGAATACAAAAATAGTTGATTCCATACAAAAAGACCCTTCTCTTCTTTTTCCATTTTCGACATTTTGTCCTAAGTTTTATCGCTAAAAAGTTATAATTTGGATTTTGGTGAAAAAAATGGTCGTAGGTAAAATCTAATAGGATCAGTGGATAGATTACACATGAGCTCCTATTTAACCGAATTAACAGAATTTTATTAACTAAGATTTAAGAAAAAAAAGTGGTGGTGGCATTGAGTTTGGACTGCTCTTTATATTTGACAAATTATAGATAAAACGGCATACATACCGATGCATTGTTTTCCATCTTTACTGGACTCAAAACCACTATAACAATCACAACGGTAACTTCCCCTCAGATTGACACAACGTCCATTACTACAAAGGTTGGGCTGAGTAGCACATTCGTCTATGTCTGCAAGACAGTTATCAACCATATTTTGTACTTATTTTTTGAAAACTGTTTAGCGTATAAAAAAATGTTTGATCCATACCTTCACATTGATCCGACAAACCCACTTGCTTATGTCCTTCGGGACAAATACACATGAATGATCCAACAAGATTTTTACAGTCATAGGGGCAGTTGTTAGCAGGTGTCTTACATTCGTCAATATCTGAAAAATCAAAATCAATTTAATTTTGAGCTTTAATATTGTCCTCAATCTCAATATAAAATATCTTATCTAACCTTGACAATGGCGGCCATCAGGTGCAGTACCGTAACCATAAGGGCAGACACATCGGAAGGACCCTGGAGTATTCTGGCATCGAAAAGCGCAGAGATTGCCATGTTCCATGCATTCGTCAACATCTTAAATTTTGTGAAATTTAAATTATTACTAATTTCTTACGTTCTTGATTGGAATTTATGTAACAAGAAGTCGTATGACCTTCACACGTTTGCATTGGACCTGGTGAGAAACCAGGCCAACAAGAACATTCAAAACTTCCCACAACATTGGTGCAATTGCCAGTACCGCATGCAGCTCCAGTTAAACATTCATTTTCATCTATTTAAAGAAAAATAAAAGTATATTTAAAACAATTTAAATGTGTATGAATACATTTTTTTTTAAAATAACTCACCGACACAGCGTAGGCCAGTGTTATCTAATGTGTACCCTGGAAAGCAGTCACATCTGAATCCACCATCTGTATTAACGCATTTTCCATCAGTACAGATTTCTGGAGTTAGGGCACATTCGTTGATATCTATTAAAATGCATAAAATGCATAATTGATCAAATTAGTTGTTTATAAAAAAAAAAACCCGAAGTGATCCAAAAGCCAAAAGTTAATACCACCCCACTTTTTAAATCATATAGTTATGAAAACTCTGTTAAAGGGGAACTGAACTGCATGTTTTGCTATAGGGAAATTTTAAAACATTCTTTAAAAAAACTACTTGTTATAATACAAAAATAAAAATTGATAAAAACGCAGTATTTTTGTAGCTACTGTATGATCAAAATTTCATAATTTTTCCATTTATAGGGAATTTTTAAAAAATTAAAAACTAAAATACTTTTAATTTTTTTT
>JAQGCC010006031.1:0-10732 GCA_034698905.1 Xestoiulus laeticollis
ATGGCCCAACCAATATTCATTGGCATGCCTACCATGTGCCAACGTTGGCCCAACGTATTTTGGCTACCTGGGTAGTAGTTATCAATTCATTTTCAAATGTCTATCTTTTTGTAATATAATAAAATATTTAGAGCTGATGAATAAATTGTCATTTTATTGCCAGGATTTTTCACAAGCTGGCCTATAAAGATGGCATTTGGAGCACCTTATTCGGGACACTGTAACGTGATAAATCAAGAAGACTAGTTATCATTTGGTTTGTAAATTAAAATACAAGTGCACTTATCATGGAAACCACGGAAGAGGATGCTTTTAGCATCTCTACGGTCGTGGGCTGGGGGGCAGCGGCAGCAATGATGTTCGGTGGGATCGTGCCTTATATTCCCCAATATCACCAAATCAAGAAGACCGAAAATGCGGATGGTTTCTCTCTGTTTGTATGCTTGGCATTGCTGATTGCGAACACCTTAAGGATATTATTTTGGTCAGTAACTTGTTTCTGACTCATTACGCTGCTAGTTTAAACTTTGTTACTTTCATGATATCTTTCATTTTGTTTTTTCCTTAGGTTTGGGCATCGTTTTGAAATGCCTCTGCTAATCCAAAGCGTGGTTATGAACGTCACTATGCTTTTACTGGTGCAACTATGCGTTAACATCAAAAATAAAAACCAGATTGTTCGCAACAAGGAACGACATTTTTTCGGTAAGAAATCCTTGGATTACCAACATGACTTTGTGTGCATTCATGTTGGAAGGAAAGACTAACGGTAAAATTAATGAAAATGTTTGCTATATAATTCTTGATGCATATAAGCTCGTATTAGCATGGTACTGTTAGCAAAGATTGCGTTACAATGGCAAGCTATTTGAGTACAATAACATCATTTTATGCTTAGCAAGCTATGTATATGTTCTGCTCTTATTGTGTGCACAACAAACGACAAAACCACAGCAGTGTTGACACAGCTTTTATTATTGTTAAAAAGTAGTATAAACATTTATTACTATATCATGAATCGACCTTCTCATGATGTCATGAGGAAATCTCTTATTAAATTTTGAAATGAAAATGCAAAATGGTATCAAACTAGAACTTTTATTTCCCCATGTTGTCAAGCTGCCAAAAGTAATTTATGTCTAAAACCTCCAAATGTCTTACACTTTTGAATATTAATTTACGTGTGTTGTTGCTATTTTAAAAATGTGACACAAGCAAATGTTGCACCGGATTTTAACACTGCATGTGAGTAACAACATGTTTGTAAAATCGGCCCTTTCCTAACTTTCCTCTCTTCCTTTTCTTCTGCACAGCTTCTAAGGCTGATACAGACGTTACGCCCCAAACACCTTCGGACTTATCTCCTCGTTTTCCTTCGACTCCGCATGCATTCTGGGGTACGTGAACCCCTCCTTCACTCGACTCTTAAATGGCATTCTTCCGTCATCGTCTCTCCTGGTCAATGTTGCGCTTATTCAATGCTCGTCCGAAGCGATGCACTAATCGGTTCGAATTAACATTCATCGTTCTAGATTTCGACATCCAGTACTTCTGGGCTTGGACCGACTTTTTCAGCTACGTCGAATTCATGGCCACCTTTACGGCAGCACTCGGATTCGCCATCTTTTTGTTGGTGGATCACTATTGGTTCGTGGAAACGATCGGCTTCCTCGCAGTGTTTGTAGAAGCAATGCTCGGGGTCCCTCAATTTTACAAAAATTACGAAAGCCAGTCGACCGAAGGAATGAGGTAATTGACAAATTCTTTCATTTCTTCCGCATTTTTTATCACCATCCTGCGATCACAAATTTCGTCCATTTCAGCAAGAACATGGTTTTTATGTGGCTGTCAGGAGACATCTTCAAGACCGGTTACTTCGTGGCACGAAATTCACCCGTACAGTTTTGGCTCTGCGGCTCCTTGCAAGTCTGCATCGACATTGCCATTCTCCTTCAAGTCGTGTTTTACAGGACACGGCATACGAGCAAGGGAAAGCCAAGCACTTATCTAAGCTAGCCGCGTTTTATTTTCATATTTTTGAAAAATAACGAGTAAGCAAAGCAAGCGTTTTAAGATAATTTTAGGAGTTTACATCACATAATGTATTTTTGAAATCATTAACCATAACATCTCTCATCTAATGGATTTGAAAGATTGAACTAGATTGTTGCCTTAAAAATCGGGTAAATTTTAACAGAATTAATTGAATTATCACAAATCAAAGTGCCATTACGAAATCTTTATCTTAAAATGTTTTCATTGTCCAATGCCCTATAGAAAGGCTCTAAATAATAGCATTATAGATGCACTCGATCACTTCACCTGCAGAAGCGTGCTTGGCTTTGAAATTGCAATGATTATTTTTTACTGATGATAAGATTTTTTTGAAATTGTTATTGCAATAAAAATTATGGTTTTACAATTAAGTTGGATTTTTATTCTGTCAGCATATTTGAATTTGCTTACAATATGTGAAATATTTTTTACTCGCCCTGTAAAGTAGTCAAACTTTTGCGACGGTCTGTATAATGTAAACCGAATATCCCAGGGGGCGCTGCTGTCGTTAATGAAAAGGCGTTTAAATATGGCTGACATGGCTGGGATGAGAGCCTCGGGAATGAATATGACAGGAGTTTTACCTGCTTCGAATTTCCCAGAATTGTGTGACAATCCCGGAATAGAATCAAAAGAAACTAGTTCATCGCATAGAGAAGTATCCTGGGATGACTTGGCCCACAAACTCATAAAAGAGAAGTTTTTGCTGACTGCATTGGAACTGCATGCTGAGCTAATGGAAAGTGGATTGGAGCTACCGAAATTGAGGGACTATTTCTCAAATCCAGGAAATTTTGAAAGGGCGGGAGAGTTAAAAGCCGAATTGAGCCCTGGTCTACGTAAGTTATGACTAGGATTTCCTAAAAACATGTATTTGAGTGTTACCATATTTCAATGTTATTTCTATGGTAGTGTCAATCAATTTAGGATTGCAAGAAGGCGTTTTCAATGATTTTACATTTTTGTTGAATTTATTTCCTGATAAAGCAATGTAAATATAGGTGGATATGGTTGTTTATGATGCAATACAAATTTATACAATGCATGATGTCATTAAACTTTGCAAAACAAAAAACTGACAGCTAGCTAGCGAACATGCATACTGGTGGGATCGACTTGTATACGTAATTGTAGATTGCAAATTATGGTATCCCCATCTCTTTCCCTCGATTCTACATACACCGTGCACATATATTAAAACACATACATTTGGGTTTATTAGCACGGACATCTAGCATTCAAACATTGGATTCGCTGGATTTTGCACGCTATTCCGATGATGGAGATAGGCAAATAGATGAAAGAGTAGCTGGCAAGTATTAAAATACAATGTGATCGCAATATTTGACCAGTAATTTCGTGTTCGACGTTATTATATTAATTTCGTTTTGTCAATAGTTTTGGAATTTGAGCTTCGGAAGGCAAGAGAAACTATCAAATCTCTACGTGCCAATCTCACCGAAGCGGCAGGTTGTTTGCTAATTGTACTTGTTCCTTCGAATTTACTTAAGTCAAGTTTGAGTTCTAATCCACATTTGACTTAATGCAGAATCTGAAGTCACGACACCGGATAATCACCTTGATCACGCCGTAGTCGACGATCCTATCAAACCGCACGAAAAGAGGGCGCTGAACTTTTTGGTCAACGAATACCTTTTGAAACATAATTACAAATTGACAGCCATTACCTTTTCCGATGAAAACGAAGACCAGGTTAGCTATTATATTTCCTTAAATCAAGAGCGATCGACAAATGGTTTTCCTAGAAATACTCAACTGCTTTGATTTGTAGGATTTTGAAGATTGGGACGACGTTGGCTTAAACGTTCCAAAGCCACCTCCGTTATTGCTTCAGTATCGGGATTTTAGTAAGCAGTTTCATCAGGGAGGGACATGCGTCGATGCAGCCGTTCAAACCGACTTGGAAGAAATCGTAAAGTCCAACCCCGTTCCCGAAAATGTGATAACCGGAATAGTCAGTTGACATTTTTCGTTTGTATATTCGGCTTAATCGCATATCTGGGATATTTTAAATCTGTCTTCATTACAGGTCGAGGAGCCATGCCAGAAGCAAACGGCCTGGGTGTGCGGACCATCCTCCCCAAGTGCCGAAGACGATTCTGCGACGAGACATTCATTGGCTGCAAATTTATTTGATCTAACGGAACTCATGGATTCTTCCCAAGAGTTTGCAATGGATCTCACCAACGAGCCCACCGACACTTGCGATAATTTTAATAGCATGTTTGGCGACGTTCTCGAACAATCGGAAATCGCGACCATTCCAGACACTCTTATAAGTGATAATACTCGTGGGGATGACGTCGAAGAAGCCGAAATAGACAGCGATATCTTAGAGGAGAGCTCCAGAGTTGTTACGAGGACTGACGACAGCTGCGACGAGAGCCAGGATTTAGATATGGAGCTGGTTTCGCAAGCGGCGGCGTTAGAACCAATCTCGAATCTCCAGAAAACTTTCGGCGTAGCTAGAAAGTGGGTATTATTTAATCACGAAGAATCACGATACGACAAACTAGATATGTACTTCTGCATTTCAGAAACGTTTCTCAAGCCTTCCACGCGACTTTGATCGACCTTTGCCGCTTGCACAAAGTTTCCTCGGATAACAGATTAGCCGTCGAGGTGGCCGAAATCATAGACTCCAGTAACAAAGTCATTCTCATGCTCGCTAGATGCCTTCCCCACATTGTTCCTAACGTTATACTCGCAAAAAGAGAGGTGAACCACTTCCGAGGTATAAACTGTTCATGTATACCATTCCGACTCTAATCTTTTTCGTTATTGTTTCCAGGAATTGATCCCGGTGATACTCAGCACCATTAGTCTCCATCCCAACAGCCGGGAGCGGGATAAGCTTCTGAACATACTCTTTAATTTAATTAAGCGGCCAGATGAAGATCAAAGGTAGTGTGATATTTAGCAAAAGGAATTTGGTTGAATTTTTTGTGAAAATTTCGGATAATCGATTTTCGATCGTTCTATACTTATTTCAGGCCTATGATACTCACCGGATTTTTGGCTATTGCACAACATATTGGTCCTACCAGGGTTGAAAGCGAATTATTACCTCAGTGCTGGGAACAGGTCAGCTTAATTGCAATTATATAATCCTACATTCTTTAAAGAGGGTTGCATACCAGAATAAGCCTTTTTTTCCAAATTAATGTATATTTTTATTTTATTTTTGAAACTGATAGGAACAAATGAAATGTACAAGGACCTAGCATAAATATTTTATTATTTGTTTAAAAATTTTGTTTATGTATATGTATATTCTATATTTCATGGAAATATGTTAATTTGTAAAGTTTCCCAGACCATCTACAATTATAAACTTTGCATATTTCCATGAAATGGAATATACATATATATACATAAACAAAAAACTACACAAATAATAGAATATTTATGCTAGATCCTCGTACATTCCATTTGTTCCTATAACAGTTTCCAAAATTAAATTAAAAAATAATTTAAAAAAATGGCTTATTCTGGTATGCAATCCTCTTACTTAAGCAAAAGGTTAAACAGAATTTCACTCTTTGCTGGTTCACAGATTAATCACAGATATCCAGAAAGAAGGTTGCTAGTTGCTGAAGCATGCGGCGTGCTCATTCCTTACATTCCGGTATATTCACGAAATGTGTTACTATTTTTACATTTTATATATTTTTTGATAGTTTTGAACCAAAGTTTTTTACAATTCTGGTTTTTAAAGAACGAAATTCGAAGTTCGTTGGTGTTGTCCATGCTTCAACAAATGTTACTCGACGACAAGGCTGACTCGGTCAGGGAGGCTGTCGTCAAAAGTTTAGCGATCTTGTTTATGTACATCGACGATGCGGATAAATTTCCCCAGGTGATTAAATTAGTTATTTGAAATACGTGGCCAAATTTTTCTTCATTTTATTAATTTTCTGTTTTGTTATTTCAACCCAGGGTTTACAACTCTTCACGACCGCTTTAGCCGATAGCTCGGAGAAAGTTAACAACGCCGCCCTCCATCTACTCTTACCGTCTTTCGCTGCGTGGGCCAAAGCCTTGGATAAATTGGAAAGCGATCTCATTAACAGTGTCATCAAATTAATCCACGAAAAAATTGGTGTGGGTATTTCAATTTATCGATGTAGCATCACTTTAGGCGAGAACCGTCATTTACGAGATTGTTTTCCACGTGAACTTTAGGCCTTACCTCAAACCAGGACGGAACAGTTCTCGTCTCCCGTGCCGACTGCCGAGGAAAAAGGAGTCGTTAATTTAATTAAAGTGCTAATTACGCTATTGCCTTGGGTATTTCTTTCGGTTGTGGAAGCTGCGCCTTGCAATACGACGCCCTCGAAAACGTCTAACGACAGCAACATTTGGGATGGTGAGCACTGAAGATTAATTATTGCGCGGTCTGTTGCTCCCTTTAATTATTTGTATCTCATTTGCTGATGTTTATTAATCGTATTACTCATTTACTGTTCAGTAGGGAGATTTCCATCTTCGATCTCACCACTTTGTGATGTCAGCGTGATCGTTGGAGACGAAAATCTGGTTGCTTCCATGATTGCTGCTTTCGAAAACTACATTGGCGAAGAATGGTATGAGACGTGGAATCGGTTTGACTGGCTTACCAAGACAATGTAAGTCATTTTATAACCACACTTCCTTTCTAAGAAGAAAGGGTAAGACTATTTTTCTAAATTATTTTTTAATTTAATTTTGGAAAATGTTAAAAACAAATGGAATGTACGAGGACCTAGCATAAATATTCTATTATTTGTTTAATTTTTTTGATTATGCATATGTATACTCCATTTCATGAAAATATGTCTATAACGTTTATAATTGTAGAGGGTCTGGTAAACTTTACGGACGTATTTCCATGAAATGGAATATACATATACATAAACGAAAAAAATTAAACAAATATTAGAATATTTATTGTGGGTCCTCGTACATTCCATTTGTTCCTACCAGTTTCCAAAATTAAATAAAAAAAAAATTTAGAAAAAAAATGGCTTATTCTGATATGCAACCCTCTCAACCCTGTGCTTAAAACTAACGGTCGGATTTCAGGTTACCTAGCCTCGTCAACGTGTTAGTTAAAGTCGGCTTTTCTTCCCAAACTGTCGTGCATAACTTGTCTTTGCTGTTCTATTGGCTGTGTCGGACATTCGGACGCCATTTTACGAGCTCCAAAATCAAACCTGTATTCACGAGCACCTTGAAATTGCCTGGAGAAGACTTGGGTAGGAAACTAAATTAAATTGTTTTACCCGAAGTGCACCGTACTAATACATTTTTTTTAGATTCTTTGTTTGGGAAAAACATAGTTGTTAGGTCGGTGGTGCCGGTGTATGCTTGCGGCGTTTTGGCAGCTTTTAATCACGTAAGTTATGCAAATTTGGAATTATGGCGGGGTCGATTATAAAATGTAATATTTTACGTGTTTTATATCTAGGAAGTGGACCATGCCGAGCTGGCGAACTTTTTAAAGGAACTGCTAAGCATGTTATCTCTGTGCCATCTCGCGTTAGACAGCATCCAAGTGACAATCAAAGAACTAAGGTATACGTTTGTCCGATTTGGGCAAATAATTTATTGAATAAGTTATGTAACGTGCGGTAATAATGATGCATTCTGGAACAGGTCCAATGTCTCCTATCACGACATCCTATTGGCAGTCTTGTGGGATGGTGTCATGCATACTTCCGCCCTCGTCCGATGCAGCGCAGCCACCTTGTTTGAATTAATGGTTGGGCACGTCAGCGATTCGCTGCTATCTACTAAAGTGGCCCCTGCTCTAGTGACGCTAGCTAACGATCCCGAAATGCAAGTTTTAGATTTCCTATTTATTTTTTTAAATTAGTCTTTTCATTATGGAAAACCACACAAATTCCTTAAAGCCCTCAAAATTTCAATCATGATTTTTACACAATATATCCAGTTCTGTGCGAATTTCTACTGTTCCAACATTTGGTGCCATCATCGAGACTTCTAACCAGAAAGATGCAAGTTCCTCTCATGCATCCCCTCACTATATTGTCTGGTAAAATGTTCCGGCAATTCCTTTATTAAATTTCTGCTTGTTATAGCTGTTGGCCAAAGCGCAAATGCAACTTCAGACATTCCTCGACGATTCGATGTACAAGAACCAGCACACGTTACACCGGGAAATAATTCGCACGTTCGGCCGGGTTGCACCCAGCTGCGACCCTAGATTCAGAGACGAATGTGAGCCCTTCAATCACTTTTGGATTAACTGGGAAATTTGTGTTTATTACGAAGAAATTAATGTTCTGGAGTATGTCTTTCCAGTCGTCTTGCCACATTTGGTTGCACTTTCCAGCCACAATAACCGTTTGACCATTGAGTCGAAAAGGATAGAGATTGCTTATGCTCTACTCGAAACGTTCACCGCTATGTCCTGCTGCTGTATCCTTTATTTGATGATTCGTTCGGATGAATGACTCATTCTCTCAAAACCCTTTTTTTTCCTCCTTGACCATCAATTTCAGTTATTAGGGAAGAGCTGATTTGTGAATTAGTGCTTCCTGGGCTAAAGTGTCTCCACTATGATATTCAGCAATTAGCCCCGGAGCACGAGGAGGCAGTCATTGCGATGATCCACGAATTTGAATCAAAAATCGAAACTCCTCGAAATCCTGACAGGTAAAGTACTTTCTTACCAGTGTGAAAATTATGGTATATATAAATCATCCATCTATTAAACACATACCTTTTTCATCTTGCAGGATTAACATAGGAATGAGCACAGGAGCTAGTGCCACGAGTATGGACGATGTCCGAAACCGAGTCAGCAAGATCTTTGCTTCCACAAAAAGCCCCGGGAGATCAAATATCCAAAATATATTTCAGTTGAGGAAGAAATAGGACTTCATTCCATAAGCAAGCCTGGATTTTAAGGTAAATTAAAGCATCTTCATAAACTCGAAATCTTGACTATCTCGCGTATGCTGGTTTTTTTGTAGAACTATTCCTTCCATGTCAAGAAGATGTATATATTAAGGTTTTTTTCCGACATGTCCATTATTATTCAAGATGCCATATAAGCTTATTTGTTTGTTTAAATTAAATATTTATATATACTGCGTTATTTTACTGTAACTGAAATGGGATTTTTAATTTTTTAATATATTGAATACGGTTTCAAAATAAAAGGATTTATTTGCAGAATTGAGTGAATCGTGGTTGTTCGAACTTAAGATATAAATATTAAAAATTCGTTGAAATAGTTAAAATATGAGAGCGGTTCATTATTGAAAATATTGCCTGAAATGTTGTGTGCTGGGTCCACCAGTGTGAAGAATTATAAATGGTTGTAGAATTTTAAAATTAACAAAAATTATTATTTTTTGATTTAGCAGATTAACATATTTTCTCTATGAATAAATGTATAATGTGTTTAATATTACTTTCGTTTTTGAATATTCCCGCAATTTATAATTTCCCATAAGGCATTGCTTTAAAACAATACAGTGGATTTTATATTTTACGGTATTTAGCAAAAGCGCTTTAATATAATAAATTTTAAAGCCTATTATTGACACAGTGTGGCGCGTATATCGAATTACCCATAAGGCAACCGCTTAAAACAAAATCGTACATAAAAATCGCTGTATCTTCGTTATTTATAACTCGATTCTTACGAAGTTTTTTTTGTACTACTCAGAATAATGTCTACCTTCTTATCGTGCAGTAAAAATTTTGAAAAGTTAAAAAGGTCAAATTTCTTCCAGTTTTTTATAAATAAAAAATTGAATTTTAAACTTTTTAAAATTTGTACAGCAGAGTAAAATAGCAGACATTATTTTTGAGTACTACAAAAAAAAATTCAGAAGAATCGAGTAATAAATAACTGAGATACAGTAATTTTTATATTTCATTATTTCCTCTTTTCGACACAGGTGGCGTCACCGATCAATACAGTTGATGTTATTGATCGGTAGCGCCACCAGCGACGTTAAAATGAACTAAAAAAACATAAAAATTGCTGTATCTCCGTTATTTATCGCTTGATTCTTGTGAATTTTTTTTTACTACTCAGAATAATGTCTACCTTCTTATCTTGGATTAAACATTTTAAAAAGTTTAAAAGGTCTAATTTTTTTTGAATTTTTGGTAAATATAAAATCGAGTTTTAAACTTTTTAAAATTTCGTCTGCCCATTAAAATAGTAGACATTATTCTGAGTAATAGGAACTAAATTTCATGAGAATCGAGCTAGAAATAACAGAGATACAACGATTTTAAACTTTATTGTTTAGAATCTGCAATAAAAACGCAAGCATTTTTTTTTCATCGATTTTCCATCGAAAAAACGCAAAGGCTCCTTATAGCCTTTGCGTTTTTTCAGATTTTGATGGTGCACCTTGAGTATTAAGCCGAAAAGACTAATAGAGATATAATGGAGATATAGCCCATATAATAATGGAGATATAGCCCATTTTAGCAGCAAATAACATCTGACAGACATTATGGGTTTTCCTCATAAATTCTTCACTTAAAATTACTTTTTTTAGAAAATAAGCTTAGAAAATCGCGGTTTTTTCTAGTGGAGGAAATAAGTTACGTGATTACGCGTGATTTAAGCCAAAAAACGCGAGATTTGAAGAACATTTTTGTTTTTGGCCAAAAAAAAGACAAG
>JAQGCC010006032.1:0-10731 GCA_034698905.1 Xestoiulus laeticollis
GCCCTGTATTCTATAGGTCATGTGACCAGTTTAACTGAGTTCTGCGGTGTGAATTAACACGCAAAAGTTTTCTTGATGCACATCAGTTGATCTACATCAACCTTGGTGGGAAGAAGGTCTAAGGTGTAAGCTATGTGTTCTTGTGATTTTTTTATCTTGGATGTGCTTGCCTAAACACAAGGTTGTTATTTGAATATACGTATACAATGTATGTTGTTTATTGGTACCAGCTTCTGGTCGACCGTGACAAATACAAGGAAGATCCAAAGTTGGCCTAGAGAAAAAAAAATGGGAAGGTCTTAATTGACATTTGTTTGATTTTTTTTTTTTGGATTTGCAAGGCTATCATGTGTACCCTCTCGTGTTGAAAACCATTGCCTTAATCGTACATCGCTATTTTGCATTGTTAAATAAAGTCTAGTTTTCAACTCGTGTCGATTACATGCCATTCGATAAGTCAACGTCTGTACTTCTGGTCGTCATAGGCCTGCGTTCTAAAATTTCGTTTTATCAAACATTTTCATTGCCTTGTTTATCTCGGAACACGATTTGCGTCAAGCAGTCTGCCATCTGGTAACCAACACTACACTACTGGCCTCTTGCAGTAATTGCAAACGCTCTGTACACCCGATGTTGCAACATTCTGACTGCCGAAAAGTTGCCAAGAATTTCTTTATGGGCCCAGGCCTTGAATTTTTATTTTCGACCTTCCAGAACAGGATATCCATTGACCTGGAGAGTCGTGGGAAGCACAAAATGGCCGGAAATGTCGTAAAATTTGCAATCTGAAGAAGATGGTATTTTTAAAATTACGAGCGGTATTATATGGAATGTAGCTGTCGACGTATTTTGGGAATAGGTCTAAGCAATGCAATGGGGTGAAAAATGGTATTTAACGCGTTATGTGGCAACCGTGTTAAATCTAAGGCAAGGTGCATACCAAGATGGTAAGCATGTGATGGTATGGCTTGTTGCACGAGGCGATTACATGCAAATTAATATCGCTTGGGCAACGTACCATATGTTGCCACATCACCACATGCTCACCATCTTAGTGGGCCCACTGACTATGGCTATTAGATTGCTAACTATATATTATTCTCCCAGATGGCGCTTTTCCTCGTGTTGATTTACTTATTTTGTGAGTTCGTCTACTTCATATGGGATATTTATTAGGGTAACTCAGATAGCTGAGCATTCCTGGGCACTTGAGGGGATTACAACTATATGACATTATAAAATGGGTTCGAACAGGTCAGTAAAAGTCCTTAATAGTTCTTATTTTTGATTGGAGGAAATCTAAAGCAGGGGTGCCAACCAAGATGGCGAGCATATGGTGTCATGGCGACTTTGCAGCTTATGACATGTTGCAAGAGGCGAGTAAATGCAAATTAACAGGATCACCTCGTGCAATGTGCCATATGCCGCAAAGTCGCCATATCACCACATGCTCACCATGTTGGTGGGCTCATGATGACACTGAGTATGGCTATATGATTGTTAACTATTATTCCCACAGATGACGATTCTGCTCGTGCAGATTTACTTATTTTGCGAGTTCGCTAACTTCGTAGTCCTGTATCTAGTCGCCATATCACCACATGTTTACCATCTTGGTTGGCACCCTGCCTGTAGCCTTATAAATACTTTCTCATAAACCATTAAATGAGCTTAAAAGGTTCTTAAGTTTTGGAAAATGTGTTAATAAAAATGGTCAGGTGCAAGTTTACATAATTAAAATTGGCAATTTTTTGGGTAGATTTTTGATTTGATTTTTTAAATTTTATAATTTGTTTATTAGGAAGTGGTGGGTGTGTATTAGCACGGGATAACTCATTTTAATTATGCCTGATCCTAAGATAAACCCCGCGTCTTCGCACACAAGCAATCCTTACTTACATGGGCCTTACTTTTTGGACAAGAAACCTATATACAAATCCTATATAAAATAGCTTTTTTATCAGCACACAAGCTGAAACCTAAAATTGCAAACGATGCTAAAACACTTGAGGATCATATACTCGTGTGCGTCTCACCGGAAACAAGCCCTCGGACTTAACGTTTCCGTGTTGTTGAGCGATTACTGCTTGCTTAGAATATGAACCTACCTGCATCGTAAATTGGCCGGAATTAAAGCAGCAAGCTGATTTCGCGAGGGTGTGCTAGCAAGGATATTTTAATAAAAATTTCACATCATTCGTTTTTGGTGTTTTCTAGTTTTGCGCTGCCAAGCTGTCTGCACAGATGGAGATGATGGCCATAGCCATGTTTTTCGCACTTTTGCTGAACTCGTTAAATGGGCGCTTTATACTTCCTCTCCATTTCCTCCTTCTAAAAACATGCATTTTTTAATACGCGCTATATAACAAAACGTTTTCATGGCTCGACTTCGAGGTTTATCTTGCATGTTGATGTTTTCGTGAAACTTTTTTTTTTATAACCCGTTTTGTTGAAAATCTGGATCGACTTCATAAAATTCAGCCTGGGTTATCGTTGAACGAGGCTTCGAGTCTGTAGGAGTTTGGGCTTTGAAGAGTAGTTTGATAAAGCTTACAAAATAAGAGATTAAACCGCTTGACTAGTAACTTCATCCAAAAACGATCTTGGCGGTTGTACCCGCTGTGATTTATACACTTGAAATGATTGCTGAAGATATAGCACCCGCCACGTTTTCTATTTTGTCTTGGACGAAATAAAACACATACATGCTTGGTAGGGTTTATGCGCGCATGCTCGCATTTTGGTTAAAATGCGTGACTTCCCAAATTTGTAGACGTTTAAAACATATTTTTTGCAAAACAATAGTGTGGGCAATGCATCCTGGCTACCACCTGCTTGTGGCATTTAAATGAAGCGCCGTTACGATATTACCACTGAGCACGTGATGTATAGTGGAGCGCCGTTGCTACATATGACTGAGGGCATTCGGCTTCTAAAATTACTGGTTGTAGGCTATACATGTCCTAATGATTAAAATGAGTGACCATCCAAATTTAAAGTTTCAAAACTTTCTTGCAAACCGGAAATAGAAATGATGACAATGATACATTTCAGCCACGTCAAAAGATGATAGATGTCAATCCGATAAATCGATGTCGCGCGCTCACATGTAAAAGAATTTACACAATTCGTCCGATTTTTATTTCGTCTAAGACAAAATACAATTAGTAACCAGGGTTAGCCTACTATAATGTATTTGTCAAAATGTTCGAACTGTATATTTTATTAGCTGTACATGTACATGTAGTAATCGTTTTGATTGCTTTATCATTAACAAAAAAAATTTAATCAATATCAGGACATGAACAAAAACGTTATTCCAAGTATTTAATAATTTTTTTTTTGTTAATGTAAAAAATAACGGCTTGAAAATTTTAAAATGCCAAATATCCTGTTTTGACAATTCAAGATAGGCATAAATGTAGGCCTACATGATGTACACAGGAAAATTTATCTTGTTGCATATTTGTCTTGACTCACTTATTGAAATTAAACAATGCAAATCGACATAGTGGGATAAAGTTTTGTATCTAAACAGACTAGTTGTTTTATAGCAACATTTTTGGACTGGGATATGTCAGTTTTTCTCACGCCATACCAGGACATCCTTGTTGGTTATACCTGAGAATTCCTCTTGTGTATGTGGTGCATGTAGTCTTTTAGAAAGTCGTGGTATGTCATGTGAGTTGTACTTGCATTCTTATCTGCATGTTGAGTTATAGTAGAGCCTATACTCTGCACGAAATAACCACCTGCTTCCCACACACCCTTCAGGTACACATAACCCGTTAACTTAACCTCTCGTTACTATACCCCTGAAGGGCAATTTTTTTTGTCTTCTCGCCCGGAATCCTCGAAGGAATTTAATGATGAGCTTGCTGTTGCTCGATGTGCGTGCGAGCTTGTTAATCATATTTGTGCTTAACTTTAAAAAAAAAAAATTGCTATTGGTGAGCCACTTGTTTGTTCGTGTAACCAAATGCCACAGGAACCATGGGGTGGGGTCAAATAAAGCGTAGACACGACTTCTGCGATGAGAAAGTTCAAACAGTGTTGCCCAATGGAGCGTGTGACACAAAGGGTTGTTGTCCTCGTTACCGTGGGCCAGCTCGAAACTGCTGTCTTGGGTAGTGAAAATTAGACTATTGTGATTTAGGAATAATAGGAGCAATGCTTGTCACAATATTTTGCCGCCAATGAAGCGCCTTAAGTACACAAACGGGCATCTTGTATATGCAAGAGTTATATGCGCAGACCCAAATTTGACGTAGCCTAGTTTTTCGGTTGTTATCATAATTTTGAAATGAATATATTCTTTGTGTTTTCAAGGGTGACTAAATAATTCCGCTGATTGTGACCTTAAAAAGCGATTTCCGTGTACTCACTCTAGAGGAGCATGCAATTTTCGGTGACCTGTTAGGTTGAACTGACAGTTTGAAAATCGACAGCCATTAAACATTTAATTGGCTGAAACTATCAAATTAATCAATTTAAGAAAGTGTAATATAATAGCTAATAAATCGTAATAATTTATTATTAGGCCTATGTATATTTTTGTCCATACATGTGCATGCATTGCATAGGGCAGTATATCAGGGGTGTTCGATTCGTGGCCCGCGTGCCACTTTTGGCCCATGGAGTCTTTTGTTATGGCCCACCATTCCATCCTCTGATTTATAGTTTTTAAACTGCCTCGGTAATCTGATCCTGTGATAATACGAAACACTCAATAATCCGACACTTGTTTGACTTATTGTTTCTGCTCGAATGCAAGTGAGAGTGCTTGAAAAAGTACTTTGTTACAAAATAAAGGAACATTACAGCTTTTTTAAACCAAACAATAGGCGAGTACATATAATCTACACATACGATCAAGTGTATCCATGTATCTGATCTGCTAATCTGGCAGTGTTTGATCCCATGTGATGTCGGATTACCTTTAGACTGCTCTGTAGGCCTACATTATAAAAATGTAGCCATGTTTTTATAATATTTTTAAAGCAAGGCATTTTGATAACTTTTACATAACTTTTAAATTAGGATAAATTGGGTTTGGCTGCAGCTTTTGAATTGTCAACTCTACATCACGAAATTGGAATGACATTTTATTACATGTAATGACATCTTTAATAATTGCTGGTTTATGAGTGTCCCCTGCCTACCTCCACAGTGCATTGTCGTCACTTGTTTTAATACTACACTGCCCCACAATCGTAGCTACACTATTGTAGGCTTTCTGTAGCACCACACGCATGCAGGTCTTCTTTACTTTACCAAGGCTACCATAAAATGCATTTCATCAGAGTTCATTGACCTAATTACTTTCTTTGTACTTTCCAGCGCTCAATCGAATAGATACACGCGGCCTTTAAACCCAGCATTAACCAGAAACGGATCGGAAGAAAGACCCAGGTAAGTCACTTAAAAACTAGGAGTGGTTCCTTACAAATCGGTCTAAAAACATCGTAAACTTCTTAATCATATAATTGCTCGAAAATTAAGCTGTATAAGATGTGGAATGAAATCCGAATAACTCTACTAGCTTGGATGACCTAGCTATAAAACTGCTAAAATTTAGTGTTTTCTATTGGTGTATTCTTATATAAAAACCCGATTGAAATTGGGTGTCTTATAACCACTTAATTAAAAATGTAAGGGAAAATTGTTTTTGTAATTATAGCACAGGTTGCACCGGTGGTTTTTGGAGATAATCATGATGTGGGTAATGCACACCTGCATGTAAATTCTGCTGATATTGTAACGAAAACCATTAATCACTGATATTAATGAGGCTTGTGTCTACGAAACTTGAACCGATTTAACCTCATTTTGACAGCACAATCGAATACCCTTTTTTATAATAAAATACTCGCGATTTGTTTACGCTCTATTTAGGTTACAGGAAATTCAAATATAAACGTTTTCATGACTTGTGACCTAGCTGCTGTTTTTTTAAAATCCCGACATGAGTTATATACACATCTTATATATAAAGGGATTGGTTCCTGCTTCGATTTGTAGTTTATCTATATTAAAAAAAATGGCTTATCTGGTTTTATGAATATGGTTTTATTTATTTTTTTGTGGACAGCAAGACGAATGACTAGATTTAGGCCTACCTAATCTCAGGTTTTAATTTTTCAACTGCGGTGGGATTGGAAATTTCTTTTGTTCTTTCAAACGTGTTTCGTCAATTTCTAGTTTGCATTTGCGTGCTTCGTGTCCATTTTTCATAAGCGAAAGTCCGTTTGCCCGTATCATTTTTGGGCCAAGGACGAATTTCTAACGTAGACGGGATAATTCACCCAGGCCAGCCAGGTGAAGTTATAATTTTTGCTGGAGATAACCGTTCGTGGTTATTCCAAGGAATTCAGTAATATGATTAAAAGTACTTCCCAAGCTATAAATTGTAAGTAATATACAATGTACTTCTTGACAAACCTTTTGAAATAATAGCCCAGGTCACGTACTTGTCATGAAATAAAATTGGACACATTCCTAGGAAGATGAAATGCGTGACGACGCCAACTTTAATGAGGGTAGTTTGTTTTTATTGCAAACCAGATACAATGAAAGTGAAAGCTATGCTTCCTGAATGCCATCTGCTGGTGGCATGAAGCGCCGTTAATTATGCTGTATAAGACCACTGAACACGTGATATAAATGAAGCGCCGTTACATATGATTGGGCGCAATCAGTTTTTATATTTCAGCTACGTCTAAACACTTATTTGTTCGAGTTTCGCTATAAGTTTTGGCACACAATAATTTTAATAGGCCCTTATTCCCCGAATTAGTTTGGTTCATTTGTAAAAAGATAATGTTAACACGTAAGCATACAATTTATTTGAAGTAATCATATTCTGGCACTTGTCAAATCAATCATGCAAGTATCCGGCGAATGGTAAAGTTTGTGGTCGGGTTTGATTTATAACTCGACAATTGCATATTCAGCATTTAATTGGCGCTAAGAAAGATGCACCTATGCATAAGAGTTTAACACAGTATTTCCAAGATGGCCGCTGTTTTTCTACATATTTGCATGTGCCATATTAATATGAGACTTCTGTTGAACCATCAGGGGACATCAGTTTAAAGTGTATGCGGTTAATCCATCCATATCGAATTAGAGAAACTGTATACTCTCAGATGTGGTCGATATTACATTAACCATGATGTCTGGAGATGTTTAGTTGGCTACTCTGTCGATCTTGAGTCTTCTTATCTTGACAAGATCGTGCTCAAGTGTCGGATCTCTGACCTGCACTGGCGGCAATTAAACGATTTTGACACGCTTTCAGTTTTTACGAGCCGCCAGGGAGACCACTTAATGGAAGTTCATGCAGGGGAGGGTTATATACAAAAAAATATGAAAAAACGAAAACAATTTTTATGTCCCAGTGTTATGCACCGTATAGTAAAATGAATCAATTTTCATTTCGCTTCACTGATAAATGAATTACCTAAGTACGCCTCGTAAAGAACAAACTCCCATAAATGTTATATGGCAAAAAGGTTGGAGTTTTTTTTTCCTCCCTATATCTGGTCGTGGTTTGTTTGCCGAAGTGATTGCGGGGATGACGTAAAAGCATAAAGCTTAGTGGTAATTGGAGATAACAAGAATTGAGGTTAAAGGGTTGGGTGGATGGGATTGTTTGGTTGGCGACGCACTGGATGCGAAGCCGTGACTGCCTGCATGTATCATCCTGTGAAAAAAAAAATCTACAGCCGAAAACTCATTATCAGTCGCCATGGAGTTGTTGTTTTTGGCCTTTGCATCAGGATCCAACAGGTAAAGGTGCATTGGCTTCTTTGCAACTGTCCATGGGCAGTTGTTGCTGGATGGATGAGCCAGAAGCTTTAATAAGTCCAATTAAAATTGTTAAACGTTGCTGATCTTTCATTCACGCTTAAGATAACGCCTTTTATAGAAAGTTCAAACGAGGATGATGTCTGGACTGCTCGTTTCTTGCAATGAAGTCTGTTCAATGTCCTGTGACTCCTGTCAGCCCTTGACTGTTATACGTATGATTTAATTAACCTCTTTTAAGTCTTGACATATAACTCTCGTTCATTGGACTTGGAATATGTTGATGAGTGAATGGGGAGCGAACGAACTCCCCATTTATGGCCAAAATGGTTTGTAATCAAGATGGTTGCAAAGAGAACCCACCTGATAGTCATACATGTAGATGTGCCCTTGATAGAATGGCATGCAATTCAGTTTATGTTTGGATGTAATGTATAGTACGTGAGTATACTCTCCAAACACTAAAGCTTTATGCTTCAGTAGAACCTGTCTAAAATAATACTCTTGGACTAGGGAATAATATTATTTTAGACAGGTTCATCTGTAAGCATCCTACAGTATATACAGCGGCAAAATATAGGGAATTTCCCCGTTTTGAATCCTTTATGAGTCACTAGATATTGGTAGACAAAACTTACACAGCTGCAAAAAAGGGAATTACCCCGTTTTTTCAATGTTTGTAATGCATACATGTACATGTAGGTCTTTAGCCATTTTTGTTTCCATTTTTTATGTTTTGCAGTTCCATTGTAGATATTACAATGGGACCAATACAAATTATTAAATATCACGTTAGGAATGTTTATTATTTTATACATGGGTCCCAAGCCGGGAATGACACATTTTCTTATTTTAGACGGGTTATATATACTGTACATGATGGGCACGTATAGGCCTAGGCCATTTGACCATTAAATGGCATTACAGTGCAAATACATCGTTTATATACCATATTTATCATTTGAAAAGTGTTATATAGGCCAGATGCATAAGCTAGAAACTATTGTAAATTTAGGCCTATACATAGAATCAAGTTTTAAATCATATGTGACCATACATATGTTTGTCCAATTTCAGGTCTAGCAACATATCTCTTATACATGTCCCATGACTTTTTCCAGCCGGGAAACCATTAAAAAAAGTGGATTGCACTTTCTGAGGCAAGCTAGCTTTAAAAGGCTTCTTTATAGATGTTGGAAGGTTTAAATTTTATTTGACAAGTTCCTTAGTAACCATTAAGCTTAGTCTGCTTCTTAGCCGATAATGGTAGAGGAAGTTAACATCTAAGCTGTTGAGGGAGGTGAAAGCACTTTAGATTTTCTATTTTTTAATCTTTATTTTCATTTTTGCTGAGTCGTTATAAATGGTGAAAAATAGAATGAGGTCGACATCTTGTATTTCAGGGAAGTCATTACATGTATTGTTTTTCATACTGAATCCTATATCTTCGTGTTCCATATGGATTTTTTTTACCAACAACGTTAACCATTGCAGTTATGCGACGTTAATGTCAAGTTTTTGTGACAACTTAAAAACGTACGAATTAATCAGGTTTAAAATATCAAATTTATACAGGTGAAAGACTCGACATAAAATGTATGGGCACACCTTTCGACATCGTTACACCTAGCATTTTGGATCCCAGGCTCTTGTTTTCCAACCTTGACCTGACTTTTTAGATGTTGTCAGCTGTTTATATTATTTTGGCCACATAGGCCTACATGTGCATGTAATGTACTGCAAGTATGCCACATCATTCCCTCCAGGTGTAACTTTATGAATTTCACGTGTCGTTATCATTAACACTCAGCTGGCCCTGAATTAATAAAATTGTAATAATAATAATAATCATAATAAGTGTCTTTGAAGAGCGAGTAAACCTGCCCACGAAGCAATTGACATTGAATAGGAGGCCATTGTTGTTTTTTTGTTTGTTTGTGGCGACGTTGGATTTGAGGTTCCTTGCCACATATCCCTTCAGGACAAGTTGCTTAATTTACGTACCCATCCGTAGTTTTAATTAGCTAATGAATGGAAATGATAAATGGCTCTTGATTCAAATCGGAGATCACTAGCCCAATGTCACTTATCATATCGAACTTGCAAGCTTTTCGTTGATTTCAATTTGGTTTTCTGGAGCGTTTTTCTGGAATGTTTTATACCCGTGGCTTCAGGATCAATGAGAAGCAATCTTTTTGAGATATCCTTTCTACAATAATCTGGGAAATGGCATAATACGTGATATCAAGTGTGGCCAGGGTGTGGTTTCCAGGCTCTATTGACGAGAATCGCCTACACCGAGCGGATTTCTGCTTGACAACATGCCAAACACAGTTAGGGTGATTCATAAAAGTCTAAAAGCTTATACGTGATAGGCTAACTACCAAATGATATTGAACCCGGGCCAGGGTGACGCCGAAATCCGATGCTGCCATGGATCGGGGGCGCCAAGATGACATGGTGGTTTTAGGTCGTGGTTTCATTTGCCATTGTAGCAACCATTAACGATTTTTTTTAATATGTGGCAGGGTCTGACATACGTGCTTTGACGTGCATCCTTTGACTCTTGAAGACGTGAGATTATTATGAATCAAATTGTCACGTGCATTGTCTTGATTGGACCTTATGCAGTTTCATGGATGGCAATACCTGACAATTCTTGGCAGGAGCTTGAGGACTAATCAGGTCTTTTTGGTTTTTTTTATGACAAATCTTGATGCGCAACAAAATCCAATTTTTAGGCAGATGCAATTTTTGGCACTGTTGCAGTACACAAGTCAGTTAACTCTGCCAGGAGGTCCTGACAAGTAATTTGCCTGTGCCAGTTTAAGAACTTTCCTGACAATTCATTTTTAAAACCTTTTATTTAACTTGGTTAGAAGGGAGCGCATGGTGTTTGTTTGATTACATGGATATGGATCG
>JAQGCC010006033.1:0-10730 GCA_034698905.1 Xestoiulus laeticollis
GGGCGGGGTATAGCTAATCTGGTATGAAACGCCGAAACAGACATATGCGTGGCGGTGAATTAACAAACAAGAACCCAATATACTAGCAGAAACCTTACATACATGTAATTCTCCAGTGCACAGCATTGATGTTAAAATGGCAAAATCAAACAATTCTTGCTTCTTGCATATCGATTGTTTCGTGGAACAGTATTCGAAGCGATCATAATTTAATTTTAATGTTTGTTTTATTTATAATTTTCATCATTTTTCATTACTCAAGTAAAAAAGTTGTTTCCAAAACTTCTGCTTTGGAATCACAAAGTCTTGTATGCTTAAGTTGTTGTGATTGGTTGAATGGTCTGAAAAGTGTTAAAATTATCAGAAATTAGTGAAATTTACTTTCATCAAATATAAAACGAAATTTCCCCTATTTTGATTGGAATAAGTTTTGGTTGTACATGTAGGCTACTTGTTATTTTCAAATTTAGTACATTTATAATGTACTACAAGCATATTGGTGACTGATATGATTGATTAATGGACCTTTATACCTCTAAAGATGGTTCTTTGAACTAAGGATATAGCCTACGGGTAGGTTAAAGGACCTGCTTTAGTGCTTTTCAAATGGTCTCCCGACCAAGCATTGAACACACAAAGTGTATATATTGGCGTTCAAGGTGTAAATTAAGAATGATACCGCCAATTTGATTAATTATTGCTTTCCTGCATGGACTAGAAGAAGATAATTAAGCAAGTATTTGCTCGATTTCTACAATTTTCACATTCCACTGATATACTGGCATGCTCATTGCCATTTTACTAATGCATGCATGTGATGACGTCAAAAGCATAACTGCGTGTGCATATGTAAGCTACACTATACAGTATTTAAACCCATTTTGTGTCTGGGTTCTGTAAAGTAAACCGCAGTGTTAATTTCGGAGTCAGTCAATATTGTGATCTGCTTTGCTAGACGAAATGGTAATTTCATTTAATGTTCATGTACATTGTATCGTTGTTTGTTTGTTTAATTATATAATGTACTCTAGCTTTGTTAATTTAAGCCTAGCTTTAACAAATTATACACTACACTGTAATGTACATGTAGATCAAACTGCAAAATTTTGTAAATAACAGCTTAATTTTTATACTGATTAGTATATATGGTACTTTAACGTGGCATTATGATTTCCGAGTTATTAAATTGGTAAAAACTGAAATTGTATCGTTGTTTGTTTGTAATTATTTGTAATACATATTGTAATTTTCTGTTTTATTTGTATTTCCAGGAACAACCAACCTACAGCCCAGGAACGGTCATAACCACTTACAAACCATTCGTTAAGGGCCTTACAGTGCAGCACCTGGGGAAATTCTGTAGCTCCTGCTTCCGAAATAGCCTACCTCTTAGAACTTGTCCTTACTGTAATAGAGCCGCGTATTGCAGCAGGGATTGCGTTATTCAAGATTATGCGGAAGGACATCAGTACGAGTGCTTATTTTGGATATCCACATATTGCAGCATATCTTTCCTGCATCGTGATGACAGCACGCTTTTGCTTCGGCTATATAGCCAGCTGATTATGAGGCCACATCTGGCGGATGATGAATTCGATTTAATGGGTGGTTCTACTTGGTGCTTCAAAGACTTATTACTGTTCCAACGATACGATGTTGACCACGCGATTAAAGAAGCCATGTTATCGGACTGCACTCCCTTGGCAGATTTTTTCGAATTCCAATGCCCTGCACAAATAACGCATATTGGGCGTTTAATAGACCTTAGACGGTGTGTCGATGCTGTCCAATACCATTCACGCCCTATTTGTGATGAGGAAAATACAGAAGTTATAGGTTGGGCTATTTACAGAGAGCCAAATTTTACTCGGCACTCTTGCAAACCGAATGCTTATATTTGTGGTCTAGGAGTAACTCGGGAAGTGCGTGCCATTACTACTATTCCAATAGGAGATGAATTGACTTTTAATTTTATTCCTGACTGTAAGCTTTTAAGCAAGGAGGAACGTAAAAAATTTTTTCTCAGAAAATATTGCCATGAATGCAGTTGTTCGCTATGTGAAACCAACGCAGATGCTGATATTAATTACGATGTGATGAATGGTCTGATTTATAAAATGAAGAACGTTGTGGAAGGCGTTCAATGGACTGATGTTCTTAATTATCACTTGAGAATTATCGGATTGCTTCAGATAATTTGTAACGAATACGATGAACGAATCTCTGACCAATATGCACGACTGCTTGCTGCTGCCATGATATTAAACGTGGAGCGCAATACATTAATATCAATTGCTGATACTGCTTCCAATCGTATGAAGATAACCTATGGAGCAAATCATCCGAAATTCCAACGCTTTGAAAAAGAGGCAGCTGAAGCTTATCGTTTACCAATCCACTCTCCGGAAGGCATGGTGTACTATACTTTGGATCCTAATTCGTGTGCTGGGAATTGTCCATTACATTCCAGCTGATGAAAATACTTTTATATCGTCAGTTTGCAACCAAAGCAAATTTTTCACTTTTAACACGGCGGCTTTTTACTATTTTATTCATCCGTATTTTATGATCTTGTATATTGTAGAAGAATGTACTGTTTTAGTAAATTTTCAAAACATTGCTGATCGATTTGACGTATTCTCTTTTAAGAAACTAATAAAAACCTTTATAGTGTTTCAAAGAACAATTAAGAAATTAATAATCTTTAACTGCGTAGGAATTTTTTTTTATGATGTAATACAATGATAGTTGACTATTCGAGCTGAAAGTAAGGGCCTAAAGGGGGACTTGTTACAGTTTGTTACTTGGGAAAGCACTTTAACTCTGCTGAACGTCTGTGGAATCTTTAGAACATCTTCCACATCCTTTGCGATTGCGAATCTGTGACTCTAAAAGTAAGTCTATACTTCCACAACTTTTACTTTAACATGTTTTTTTTTTTCTGAACGTCATATTTGTCGTATATATTTAATGTATAAAATTTTTAGTTAATCATCAACTGCATGTATTGCAATATTATTATAAGTATCAATTATGCATGATACTAATTCTGCGAAATGATGTGTGAACTTATTAATGTGCATATAAGATATATATTTTGCGCAATATACATGTGCAATGTAAGTGTTTAATTATATGATTCGTTCTCTGTAATTTAGAAAAATGGCAATGCTTTGTTTAATGCTTTTTTATATTTAAATAATTCATAATTAAGTTTAAAGCTAGAGTACATATTAAAACTCAAATTCCTACTTGGACTGTTTAAGATACTTTGTATACACTCTTTTTAAAAAATTAAAGGGAGCAAAATAAATTGTACAGATTCGAATAGGAAGTAAGTGATTGAAACCTCAAATGTTTTTACAGGGGTGCATATAACATCACTATTTATTACAGTGTTAATGTACATTAAATATACACATCCATGTACATTATATGTAAATTTTGGTGGAGGTGCAGTATTTATTATCGTAAAGGTACATGTACACCAGGTTATATACTTTTCCTGCGCAGCCATATAATGGCGCCACAATACAGAATATCATAAGCATGGCCAGCCCACTCAAGCCTCCGTCAACTATAAAAGCATAGACGTACATGTAGCTTAGCCTGGAATTTAAAATTCTATACCTTGTACACACCTAGTGTATATTGGCGTTCAAGGTGCAAATTAATAATGATACCGTCAATTTGTTTAATTATATTCTCTCCCTGAACTAGAAGAAGATAATTATATACATGTAAGCAAGTATTTGTTAGATTTCTACAATTTTCACATTCCACTGATATACTTGCATGCTCATTGCCATTTTACCAATGCATGCATGTGATGACGTCAAAAGCATAACTGCGTGTGCATATGTAAGCTACAGTATACAGTATATAAACCCATTTTGTGTCTGGGTTCTGTAAAGTAAACCGCAGTTTTAATTTCGGAGTAAGTCAATAGTGTGATCTGCTTTGCTAGACGAAATGGTAATTTCATTTAATGTTCATGTACATTGTATCGTTGTTTGATTGTTTAATTATATAATGTATTCTAGCTTTGTTAATTTAAGCCTAGCTTTAACAAATTATACACTACACTGTAATGTACATGTAGATCAAATTGCAAAATTTTGTAAATAACAGCTTATTTTTTTATACTGATTAGTATATGTGGTAATTTAAAGTGGCATAATGATTTCCGAGTTATTAAATTGATAAAAACTGAAATTCTTAAAGTTGGTGAACATGTACATTACTTAGTACATCTAATTGTTAAAAAGTAGGCTAGCTATTCATGCATGTACTTGTAAGCAGCTATTCTTAAAAAATATCCTTACGAAATATACACAGTGTAGGTTGCAGAGCAGATTTTTCGTCTAGAATGTCACAAAAATGATACGTACATATATGTATATAGTACCATACATAGATGCCATACATAGACACTCCAGCCGCCTAAAGGTGCGTGTACACCAGGCTATACTTTTGCTGCGCAGCCAATTATAAAACTTAGCAACTTTTGTAAGGGGTACTCATAACTTGTGCCAGTCAATCAGAATTCGAATTATGATTAATTGAAATTACCAATCCCAAAGTGGACATTTTTGAGGCCATTTTACAAAAGCTGCAAAGATTTATAAATTGCTGCGCAGCAAAAGTAGCCTGGTGTACAGGCAGGCTCCTTTATGATGTTACAATCACTTAATGTAGCCCATTTCAAGTCACTTGCATAAATGTAGGAAATATTTTAGTAATTTTTTTTAAATTTCTTTGTAAAAATCATATTTCGTATACTTTTCAGAAATATAATTATTAAGTATACATGTATATCTAACACGTTTAACATTTAATGCAATTTACATTATCTATACTTTCATATACCGTTTCCCAACTTCTCAAATACTTTAAAATAAAACAAATGTCGTGCTTTGGAAGGGTAAAAATACATAATTTGTAATTAATTGTCTGCTTTATTAGTCTTCCCAGGAACAACGAACGTACAGCCCAGGAACGGTCATAACTACTTACAAACCTTTCGTTAAGGGCCTTACTGAGAAACATCTGGGAAAATACTGTAGCTCCTGCTTCCAAAATTGCGTACCTGAAAGTTGCTTTCGCTGTAATAAAGTCGCGTATTGCAGCTTTGAGTGCAAAAGGCAAGATTATTTCGACAGACATGAGAATGAGTGCAAATTTTGGAGATCCCCATATTGCAGCACCTCTTTTCTGCAACGTGATGATAGCCCGCTTTTGCTTCGGTTTTATAGCCAGCTGATTATGAAGCCATATTTTGCGGATACTGAATTCGACTTAATTGCTGGTTCTACTTGGTGCTTTAAAGACTTGTTAAGGTTCGAACGAAACTATGTTGACCACGAGATTAAAAAAGGGAGATTATCGGACTGCGCACCCTTGGCAGATTTTTTTGCACTCCACTTAATCCCTCATGAAATAGCGCCTACTGGCCGTTTAATAGACCTTAAACGGTCTATCGATGCTGTCCAACGCCATGCACGCCCTATTTATAATGAACTAAACACAAAAATTATAGGTTGGGCTATTTACAAAGAGCCGAATTTTACTCGGCACTCTTGCAAACCGAATGCTTATATGTGTGGTGTAGGAGTAACGAAGGAAGTGCGTGCCCTTACTACTATTCCGATAGGAGATGAATTGACTTTTAATTTTATTCCTGACTGTAAGCTGTTAAGCAAGGAGGAACGTACACAATTTCTTCTCAGTAAATATAGCCATAAATGCAGTTGTTCGCTATGTGAAACCAACGCAGATGCTGATATTAATTACGATGTGATGAATGGTCTGATTTCTAAAATAAAGAACGTTGTGGAAGGCGTTCAATGGACTGATGTTCTGAATGATCACTTAAGAATTATCGGATTGCTTCAGATTATTTGTAACGAATACGATGAACGGATTTCTGAACAGTATGCAAGATTGCTTGGTGCTGCCATGAAATTAAACGTTGAGCGCAATACATTAATATCAATTGCTGAAACTGCTTCCAGTCGTATGAAGATAACCTATGGAGCAAATCATCCGAAATTCCAAACCTTTGAAAAGGAGGCAGCTGAAGTTTATCGTTTACCAATCCACTCTCCGGAAGTCATTTCATGTGTTGGGAATTGTCCATTACATTGCAGTTGATGAAAATATTATATCGTCAGTTTGTAACCAATGCAATTTTTTTTACTTACAGTATAACACAGTGGCTTATTACAATTTTATTCAACCGTATTTTATGATCTTATACATTGCATAAAAATGCACTGTTTTAGTGAATTTTCAAAACATTGTTGATAGATTTGACGTACATGTACATGTAGTTCTCTTTTAAGAAATTTTTTAATAAAAACCTTTACAATAATCTTTAACTGCGTTGGAAATTTACTTTTTTAATGATGTAATATACTATTTATGATAGTTGACGCCAGATTTATCATCGTCACGTGAGCTCATACTGTTATCACGACATATGCTCTTCACATCAGAAGTCGATCTGGCCTCACGTTCTTCTTTTCTGTCGCCTCTACCTATTTTGTGACATTACGTTTTCACTCACATCCATATCTTTCACGTTCAAGTATGTAGCCCACAACATTACCTTCCATTTTAATTTTTTTTGGATTCTGTTTTAATAATCCATCGTGCTGTCACGTATGCATGCGATAGTAGTTTGTTTATTGCGTGATATTATGGTTAAAATATGAGCTCGTGTCATCACGGCCCCTGTTGTATACAGTAGGATGGCATGGGAAGTACCATATCATTAAATAAACATAAAAATATTCAAAATTGTGGAATTAAATTGTAAAACATTTAGATTTTGGCAATTTCTTTGATTTCTTTGAGGTTCTCTAGTGAAAATTTCCTTTTTATGAGAACCTAATGTACATGTACACATGCATTGCTCATGAGAATATGGAACATCTAAATTGAAAATTATAAACTTGTTCATTACATTCTTATTGTGGGATGGGATCTCATAAGAGACTTGGAATCTTATTTATTATTAATAGAATGAAATTACTTTTGATATTGAATTCTTATGTGGTCACAGTGCTTGTTTCACTAGTCTAAATAACAAGTTTCAAAATTCAAAACTACGTGTTTATCCAATTATATAGCAATTATCCCATTGCTCGCGTAAAGGACATAATAACCTGCTGGATTATGAAGCTTAGCCCTTCTTTAGGACCTTGACCAAAGCCCAAGGCCGTAATAATGATTTTGAACCCATCGGGGTTTCCTTTGCTCCTAGGGGCATTATGCAGATTACCCATGCAGATTAACCATTTGTAGCTCGTCTTAATTGCACCACATTTTATTTTCTGATCAGCGGCTAGGACTATATACCTCTGCCAGCTGCATTTTTATGTTTTATTTATTTTACTCAAGCCACGGTTACTGCTCACCTTGTCTACACATCACACAATTAATTCTGTTTCTCAAATTACATCTTATACAACTTTAATAATCTCATGGGCGAAGAAATGGTGATGTATTTTTATCTATATAAATTTTCCGTATTGTTTATTTTTCATATTCTAAAATCCATTTGCAAAATCTCGCGAGGCTTCATAGAGAAAAAACTATGAAAATGCAAACAAAGGCAAGCAACGGGAACATATGAGATCCTGATATCAAAAATATTGTTTTCTATGAAACTATAGGATGGATTCTTTAGTAATTAGATGTTAATAGTACATGTATTATTATGAGATCTCACTATAATAAACTCATACTAAAAAAGATTTGCTTTTCATTTGGGCTAATAATAATGGAATGTTCCATAATTTCATTATCAATATGATTTCATTCAATGAGAATTTTCACTATAGGGTAATTATTTCTTTTATTTATTTAATCACATTATAACTGATAATTGTTCCGATCATTGGATATAAATTTCATTTAAAAACCTTATGTTTAAGTACCAAAGTCTTTGTTGAATTTCCAACAGCATAGTCAGCAAATTTTGTATATTCATAGTGAAATAACAATATACACCACGAGTTAAACCACTAGGTTTTGTTGGATAATTTCATCAAAATTGTAGAAAAATGATGTACGTCACGTATAGTAATACATATGTATTGAAGTAACTTTGTTAAATTGTATGTTCAATTTCAGCAAGCTTCTTCTGGTAGTGGTCGCAGGTACCACCCCGGAGATGTCATCGTAACCTTCGAACCTTTCGTCAAATGTCTTACCTTGAAGTTCAGAGATGTCTGCTGCAGTAACTGCTTCAAGGAGAATTTTACTTATCTTAAAAGATGTACGAGATGTAAGAGAGTCTTGTACTGTGACGAGAGCTGCCAAAGACAAGATTGGAATAATGGACATAAAATCGAATGCACGTTATGGCAATCGAAAGAATTTAGTGACTATTGTTTCGAAGGTGAACGTACTAATTTAATCACATTTCGACTTCGTCTTTATGCCCTTTTGAGAATGAATCCAGAACTGGCCAACAAGCAATACCAATTGGAATTCGGTGGTCCTCCTAAGACCTTCAACGACTTAATTCCTTATCCTGGAAGCTTGCCTTCGATGGTCACATTTATTGATGTGATGTTGGAATGTTGTGAGATGGAAAGACAACTAGATAAAGTAGAACCAGGGACGGTTAAAATAAATAATCTGTTTCTTCAAGCTGCTGCCATCCAATGGTATTGCCGTCCTATTTGTGGCCTGCTATACGATCAGACAGTCGGTTGGGGCATATACGTGGAATCGACCATTGTTAAACACGATTGCAGTCCTAATTCTGTTCAGGTGGGTATTGGTCCTAAACTTTATCTACGTGCCATAACCTCGATTCCACCTATCGATCAACCTAACATTGCTTACATATGCGTTAACAGAAGCAAATACAGTCGCCAAGATTTGCTGAACGATGGCCATGGCATAAAGGTGTGCGATTGCTACAGGTGCGAAGATATTACGGATAGTCATATATTTTTTCCTCATCTTTATTTTCTGATCCAAAAATTGCAAGCTTTTCGCGAGAAAGTTACAGTTAACGAGTCATGGGCACAAATTTATGACACTCATGACACCATTAATTTGATGTTTGAAAGTATGTATTACAAATACAATATTGCTATCACCAATCAGTTTGAAACCACGTTTATCCTTGCCTTGAAGACAAATCCAAATGATTCAGAAATATTAGCATTTGCGTTGGAACTTAATGAACGAATAGGGATAACTTATGGATACGATCATCCCATGTTTCGAAAATTTAGAAGCAGATTAATTAATCGTTACGGGTTTGAATTTGTAAATGGTCTGACGTGGCTGAAAAAATTTTAAAATAAGTTTAATATCATGTTTTTTAATTCATTTGACGAAGGTGATTTTAAAGTTGGCTGTATGTTTAAAACTAGATTTATCTTGGTTTGAATTTTAAGAGTTTTCTATATTATGTAGTTGTTTTGCTCTTTTATTTTGATGTCAATGACAATTTGCCTAAATTTATTGGAATCGTATGTTATGTATTATAATTGGAATTGTGAAACCATGCACTACTGTTTAAATGTTTTAGATTTGAAGTTTTATATAATGCTGTACATGAACTATAAATAATTTTGAATTGTCACATTTGCTAAGAAACTCCTAAAAGAACTTGTTAAACATGTGCTCATTAACAAACATTGTTTGAATTAGGTGTTGTAATCTATCTACAGCGTATGAGTGTTCGTGCACGTACCTAATGCTATAGCACTTGTTAATAAAATTCGACATATTTTCTCACATATTGTAATGTACATTATATGTACGCTGTATGTTACAGTTCTAAGACATAGAAATGCATTTCAATTTATTGACTGTCGTAAGTCAAATAGCCAAATTAAGAATATGGATTCTGATATCATCGATTTGGAAATTGAAAAAATGAAATTACAAAGATGTACAACAAAACTAATATCTGTTGGCATTTAAGTGAATTAAGCACCTTGTTATAACATGATCCTTGAATAAGTGATGCAATGGAGAGTCTTTGTTTTTAATTACGAACATATTGAGTTGATTCATGCAGTCAGTTTAAATATTCTTGAAAATAATTTTATTACGATGAAATAACGTTACTAGCGCATAATGTATATACCGTACATGTATAGGCCTACACGTAGATATACTGTATACAGTACATTATATCGTACATATACATGTACAGTATAACGTATACGTATATTGTACATGTATACATTATAATTTAGAAAATGTGAATTGAAAAACATTCCAATTAGAGGTTTTGTTGAACGTTATGTAATTTACACGTTCATTACATTTAATATCCCGGCATGTACATTAGTTTTAATGCTACTTTTCAAGTTGGAGATGACTAAGAGCAGTTAGGAAATCTTCGCGCTAGATGATGGTAATTCTTACCGGAAACATTAATTTCGGCTTACATGTACACTATGTGAAATATTTTGAATACGTATACATGTACACTGTACTAAACTTCACTTTCCAACATTTATTGACATGCATGTTATGTAAATTTTATAATGAACATGTAAATGTACGTATAAATAGGGACATTAGGGGTGCTCACGCTATTAATTTTTAGCCAATTAATCGAAAACTTATTTTATCGTGGATGCACATGAGCACCCCAACTTTTTCTTTAATAGCGACCTTCGTCTTATAATAACACATTTTTAGTGGTACAGTACATGACTATTCTTCAAGTTGCAAATGAGAAAAAAAAA
>JAQGCC010006034.1:0-10730 GCA_034698905.1 Xestoiulus laeticollis
CGTAAATACTTGTTTCTGGCAAGTTTTGTCATTTTTAATTATATACCACTGGTCAATGTTCCTTACTTTTAAATTAAGGTTTATTCGAGTATTTACACTAATGCAATTTTGAGCTCGTAAATAATACACTGTATAAAACACTAGCTGTTCAAATCTGAACATTTGAAGGAAAAAAAACCCCACAAAATTAAATTTAAAATACAACATAATCATTTTTAATTAAATCAAATTGTTTTTATTTTATGCGTCTCCAATTTCACATTGAAAATTCATTATGTGAGTTTGGAATTTTAAGCATGTGCACTCTTTTAAAGCATGAGCATGAGCTATAAATAAAGCATGCATGCATGCATTCTCGTTCCAAAAAAATTCTAGAACACACATTCGGAATTAAATCAAAATTCAAGCAAATTCTCTATATTATGCTCGTTCTGGTGGACTAACTACATTTATTTCGGCCCCAACATCAATTGTTCGCTCGGCAAGATGTCTAGATGTGGTCGAAATAACAATTATAATAGCAACGGATGCCACACAGTATGTTTATGCAAGTCACATTATGATCTGGTCAGGAGCATGCGTAAAAACTACTGTTGTCCAAAACCCTATGGTTATGGTCCGCGACCCATCGGTCCCGTGCCATATCCTTCGCCCTGTTACGGTGGTATGCAACCACCCATCGTTCCACCCGTGCCTTACATGCAACCATATCCTTCGGCCTGTTATGGTGGTATGCAACCCATCGTATCACCATATCAGTATGGAATGAACACCCAACCTCCACCCAGGACCTGTGCCGGTCAGACCGAAGCCATTTGCTGGTCCAACACATCGCCCCAAACGATGAACAATTGTTTTCAACCGTCCATAGAGGATATGATCAGGAAACGAGTATCGTAAGTACCAAATTCTAAAAAGCTTCAAAAACCATGTTCAGGTAATTGCGAAATATTGCTGGTTACGTACGTATTCATTAATGCTATCGTGTCTAGATCCGAAATCAAGAGGAAAGAATATGAACATCCCAAAATCGTACCGGCGGAATCTATCCACGAGAAGATATTACAAGAAAATGCGAAAGTAGTGCAGGCTACGAATTATTTGGCACCTAGACCAGAACCACAGTTTTGTCCGCAGGAAACGTGGCTATTACTACCTCCAACCAGAAAACATTTGCCTTGCGTTGATCGTGCAAGAGCGGTCATCGAGAAGTCGGAAGGTACGCTTACACGTATCGTTACATTTACGTTTTATATCCCGCTCGTGTCAGGTTCCGTGTGTAATTGTTTGAAAAATAATCCGTGTATAGAAGATTTCTACAAGTATTATCTGCCGCCGAAGGACGATTATGTAAGCGGGGTGAAAAGACAACCCAGCGAGATTCAAACTTATACAAGCGGGGTGAGAACGCTACCCAGCTGTAAGTTTGACAAAACAATGTTGTCAAAGGGGTTGACTAACAGCGAAATTTACCTGCTGAATAATGCGCCGTACTGCAATAGGAGGCGTTGTGTAAGTAATAGAGGCAAAAGATACGAAATAGTTAACTAACCCCCTACTTTCTTGTCAAAGTTCGTGCCAATGTTAAACATTCACACTTTATATCGGCTCATATCTCAGTTTTTTTAAACCGGATGCTCATAAATGTACGAGCTCTGACAAGATGATTGGCATCTCCTGATATAGAGAAAATGCTTAACAAATTCGGCTTATAAATTGCCCAGAAGTTTTAGTTGTCACCAGAACGGTTTTGTCGAACGAAATAAAATTCCTTGTCAACAAGCGACCGTCTCGTGTTCCACCCGCGTAAGATTTACAGACGGTGTATATACGATCAAATTTAATGTTCGTTACTACATAACTAAAACTTACATAAATCGATAACTATATGTTTTAAGTAAAATATGCATAGCTGCTATTATTAAAATGAAAAAAGTTTCAGATAGCTCGTGGTTTGGGCTTGGTTGTACGATCACATTACGGGAAAAGTTTAAACATCGACTATAAAATAATTACGAAAATTCGTTGGCAAGTTTCCGTTGCCAAAATTGTGTAAATGAGCTACCAAAGAACGTAGTTTTCACAGTCAAAAAATGGGTTGCCATTCCACAGACTTGTACTAAACTAAAAATCGTGACGTCGCAACAGATTTAACCGCGTTACTAATTAAATAAGCTGCAATTACGTAACGGAGTTCGATTCGGAACTTCTAATTGCACTTGGGTAAAATTATTCAATTAGTAGATTGCATTTTTGTATATCGAGCGGAAAGCCCTACGTAGCTTTCGTTAGCGACTGACCTTGTTTGATTTTGATTCCGAGTCGTCATTAAATAGTAGAACAGAAATGTCTCGTCGATCAAGAACTTTGTTGGAGGATGGGAGTGACCGATTGTAATCCCAAATATTTATACATTTATTTATAAATTTCCTTTGCACGATGCTGCGTTAACCGAGTTTAGGGGCTGTTAAGTTGGTCTCGATTTCTCTCTGAGCTTTCGAAATTTTGACTTTGTCTCTCGGGGTCGCATCCTCTCCTGTCTCGAGAGCAAACTTTTTCATTTTTTCGCGGAAACTGAGCTGTTCCGGTCCCGGTCCGCGGGAAGTTTGAAGCATGGGCTGTCGATTGGCTTCGATGCGCTGCCTCGGATCTCGATAGACCTCTTGTGCCCCTATGACCCCTGGCGTGCTGCCGACGGTGAAGGTGTTCAGCTGTTGCGAGTTGTTGGGCGTGGATAAATGGCTCTCCTCCGAAATCATGTTGCGTCCGTAGGGAGATTTCTCCCCGTTGATAGACTCCTGGATCGCCTTCGTGGAATTGTCTAATTTGGAATCGTGAAAAGAGACCCTTTTCGGCGGGGCGTTTTCCTTCGACGACGGGCTCATCGGGATGGAATTCTCCCAGTTAGAGGTTTCGATGTGAGCCATCGTGTCGTACGACGACGCCTTCCTCTCGGGAGGTGGCGGCGGTGGCGAAGCGACGCCATTCATCTGCAATTCGGAACCGTACGGCGGTCTTCCCGTATTGGATTGATTGTAGAGCGGTGAAGTCATCGCCTGCGGGGGACCTTTCAGCAAACTGTCCAGCCGCTGAGATCCGCTAGATGGAACTTGGGTGGAAGGGACGGACATGGCGGACTGAGGGTACACGCTGTTGTAAGCCCTGCTGTTGCTGTTGTTAACTAGTTGATTGCCGTAGTTCGAGGAATACTGTCCGTACGTCGGACCCTGAGCGGCAATTTTCTGCTGAGCGTACTGCATTTGCTGGTGCTGCTGCATGGCACGCTCCCTTCTCATTTCCTCGTCCTACGATAAATTAATTTAAGTTTAAACGTGCGTCGTGTAACATTCAATAGAATATTTTTCTAGAAAGAAAGCTTACTTGTCGCTTCTGCGCCTCTCGTAGCAGCCTCTCTTCGGCCTCTCTCGCCACTTGCAATTCTCGTAGAGCTGCCCTCTCCTGCTCCTTTTTCTGCTCGCGAATGCGGTTGGCTTCCTCCAGCTTTTGCTGCTTGTCACGAGCCAAACGCTGTTGCTCCTCCTTAACGGCACATTTGTTTGTTTTTTTGTATCAAATTATGAATGTGCCGAAACGACTTGATTAAAAAAAAAAAATTCCCGGAGCTTACCTGCAATTGATGTTCGCGTCTCTGCTCCTTGACCTCTTGCTGCCTTCTTAGCCATTCTTCCGACTGGTTGATCGGCAGCTGTCCGATCATGGGCGGCATTTGTTGAATGGGCCCATCTTTCTTCCAAGCCGGCGGTCTCTCTTGCTCCAGCATCTGTAAGCGCTTTTCCTGTCGCCTGGCATCTTGCTGCTGCATGCTCTGCATTCTTTCGTTTTCTCGCTCGAGGCGCTTGATCCGAGCCCTCTCCAAATCTTCTTGGACGAGGCGGAACAACCCTCGTCTATCGATAACGTCCTGAGAATTACAAAACAAATGGTAAATGCCGGTTTCGGTTCTCTGCGAACATAAACGACGACGCGGATTTCATTTACATCGTCTTCTTCGTTTTCCTCATCCTCCTCGTTCTTCACTTCTTCCGCACGTCTTTGGAATTCTTGCTCGAGGCGCAAGGTTCGTAACCTCTCCTCTTGTTTCGACGACCTTTGAGGGTGGTTCTCCAACTCGTTTATTTCTTGATCGCGCATTCGCCGTGCTTCGTCTAACCTCTTCTTTCGTTCCTGATAATATATAAGGTTTTTTTTTCAGGATAAATGCGGCTCAAAACGTGTTGCCTGTTTCAAACTCCACTTACCTTTTCTCTCTCTTCCCTATCCCAAGGCGAAGGACTCAAAGCCGATAACGGAGTCTCGGCACTGCGCGATTGAGCCATTGTGTCCTGTCTGCCGTTGGGATCGTACATCGGCTGCGACTGAAGGCTACGTGCAAAGATAGCAATTTTTACTAAGAGAACGGGAAAAAGTGTCCAAGAAAAATTTCAGGCACCTACCGATCAAACTGCTCGGCCGATCGAGACATGGGCACACCTCCCGGGCCGTAACGGTAGCTTCCTTGCGGTGGTCCCTGCGGTGGACCGCGCATCTGCTGCTGTTGATACAGAGGATGGGTTGAAGTGGGCGGTGGAGGCGGCGGCTGAGGGGAAGCTCGATTTCCGATCAAGTCGTCGGCCGGTGGAGGCGGACGTTCTGGTGCCATTTCTTGCGCATACATGGGTCGTATCTGCATCGGCATTTGTCCCGCTGGAAGAAATCTAGGCTTCGGGGTCGTGGGCGGCGGTCCTCTTTGCTGCGGTCCACGATCGGCATATATTTGGTGTGGTGGCTGACCAGGAAGCAAATGCGGCTGAGGATGATTCGGTCCGAAACGCTGTTGCTGCTGCAGCTCTTGGATCTTCCTTTCCCTCGCCAGTCTCTCTTCTCTTCTCCGTACCTCTTCTCGCATTTCTTCCATCTTAGCCTCTTGCCGTAAAAGGTCTCGCTCGTTTCGCCATCCTTCCGGTCCCCTCGGTCGCTCTGGACTTTGAGCTGCATCCCGAAGGGGTCCCGCGCCTCCGCCTCGTGGGATTGGGCCTCCATCTTCTGTATTGTATCCTAAAAGTTTTAATTTTAATCAAGGCAAACCCAATGGAAAACACGCGTGTCATGCATCAGTGGGGCTATTACTCGTGACTAAAAGTTTGTTTGTTTGTTGATTTTTTACGTTGGCCTATTTCTGCACACGAGGGCTAATCACTAACGCCAGGGAAAGGACCTACGTCACCTCCCTGGAAATTTTGCCTACGAGGGGGGACTTCCACCCCCTCTCGAGGGGTCTTTAATGTCCTGAGAGCAGGTGGGATCTACACGGAACCTCGGTTTAAACTCTCATTTGAAATATAGGGAATTTATATTTACATAGAATTTAAATTTATAGGGAATTATAGGGAATACGAAATTTCGCTCTTTCGAAAAATTCCAACCAACCTCGACTGGGGATCGAACCTCATACCCTGGGATCGAGAGGTAAAAAGACTTACCCATTCCATCGGGAGGCCGATTTAAAGGTCGGCTTGCCATTTCTGGACCGCCTCGCATCGGAGAAGCTTGCTGGTGCACATACTGCTGATGAGGTTGCCCCATGCGTTGATCTTCGACAGGTCTTGTCCATTCCGAAGGTGGCACGGTAGCCTGTTGACTGGATGGTCCCGTAACGTGTTCTCTTCCCCACTGAGACAACAGCGCAGACACTGGCCTCTGCGGCAGAGCGTTGAGTTGCTGTTGCATATCCGGTCGATTCAAAGAACCGTGAGATCCTCTAAGCCGCTGACTCATTCTATCTTCGGAAGGCGCAAAATTTGGAGTCCTTAACGTCGCCGAGGATGCACTCTGTAGATTGTTGGTGTTTAATGGAGATGCGGAAGAAGCCGGCTGATTTTGCTGTTGATAAATGCTGATGTTTTGATAATGCCGTTCTTCGTCTTGGTGAAAGTTCGGTTGGGACAGAGGACGCCCTTTTTGGGTTCCTTCTCCGTTGTATGGACGAGAGTGAGGTGGCAGGTGTGGAGGTGGGCCCGATAATGATGATCCCGGGCCTTGATAACCGTCTTGACGTAAACTATTGGTCGATCTAAAAATGTATTTCTCGCTGTTATTTTATACCGAAAATTCATTTTAAACCGGATAAACGAGCTCGCGTTCAAAAAAATCTGTTATTTACCTCGCCCTTAGCGATTCGCGAGCGGAAGCCTCCGGACCCGGTCTCACGATCGATGCAGTCGAAGATGTACGGCTATACGCTGGATTGTAAACTTCCTGCGGTGGCTTTTGGCTAGATAACGTAGAATTCCAAATGGGTTCTTGGGGAGCAGCTCCACCGCCTTAATTTCAAAATAAAAAAAAATGTCTATAGATTTTCGAAAGACGAAAATCGCAGCAGCTTTTGGATAATTGGTCAAATTTCTTACTATTCAATGATGGAACGCTTTTGCTGCTTTGCATTCTGGGCATGATCGGCGGAGGTCCTTGGCGCGGATCGTTCATCTCCGAATTCTGTTCCCTTAAAACCTTGCTATGAATGTCCCTCTCGGACATGCGGCGCATTCCCGGGTAACCTGGATCCAACGTACGAGTTTATCAATAAATATGTGGCATTTTAACGCAGATTATTAAATTCTATTTCCGCAAACACTAGTGCACAAATGCAAACTGGACAACAAGCACGTGTACAAGACGCATAAATATCTTAAGAGCATGTTAAAGAAGTGGTTTCTAGGAGTGCTTGAATCGACACGTAAAATTACCATTATAGCAAACGAAACGAACTAAAATAATTTTATCCGTAGCTATTAACGTGAAACTAAAAAAGACCGAGTTTATATCGGTGCTGGCCGGTTTATCAACAATAAATTCGACAACCGTCACGATTGCGATTGTAATCAAGATTCTATAGGCATTCCAAGATAATCAAAAGCCGATCGACAAAAAATTTGATAAGTATTTTACGACTTACTAAATGTTTGTGCTTTTTCTCTGTGTGAACTAAGTGAAGTAATGCATTGGTGAGAGAAAAGAGAAAGAAAAGGAACTGTGCAATTATACGCAAAAGCAGAACGAGATGAAAGAAGTTAGTATGTGTGAAACCGCGTACTGTCGGAAAATGGTAGAAGAGCAGGACAACGATTACAATGGCAACAAGGTGTGGACGAAGAACTTTCAGAAGGGCAGCACGGATGTGCTACGCAAGGCACAAGGTTTGAAGGCACGGATCCGTAATGGTTAGTTGTACGAGGACGGGAAGAAACCCTACAGTTAGTCGAAGGGACAAGACTGGCATAGCTGATGCTTCTCTGATTAGGCAAATGCTGTTTATTATAGCTTCCTAGTTGAAATGTTGTACGTATGAAATAAACGAGACAACGGCAAAAAGAGCGGCATGAGCTCTTGCATTAGCAACAAGTACACTGAAAAATGCCTCCCGATCGATTAAATAAAAAAGCGAAATCAAACCTCTATTTATGACTGGCGAAGGCTGGCTCAGAAGCGTCGCTAGTCCATGGAACATGGCACCCTCCTTCGCAACTTCGAGCGCGACCACATTTCCAGTTTTTGTCATGTACTCGGCAGCCCTTAAAAGAACGAGAAGATAATTAAAACATAAGCTATACGACAGAATGGAATCAAACCGCAAAGCATCACTGCACAAAAACTCACTTTTCCTGTGAAATGCCAACCAAACTCTGGCCATCAACTTTTAATAATTGATCTCCAGCTTGCAACCTCCCATCCTATAAAAATGTGTACCGAAAACGTCAATGCACGTCTTCGTATAACCTAAACTTCGATTAACAACCAAAAAATGAAATGCTATGCCACCTACCAAATCGGCAGCTCCGCCTTTAACAACCGACTTTATGTAAATACCAAGTTTATCTTGGCCTACTCCCTAAAACAAAGATGCAAACTACCGTTCAGTAAACTGCCGAATACGCGATTACTACACGAAATACGGATTCGATTCAAAGTTTACCCGAGCTGCGACGATGCTCAATCCCATTCCGTTATTGCTCTTTTGTAGTTTGAAAGTGGCAACCTCGGGTTTATTCGAGGTGCCCGGAACCCTCGCCGGCTCTCTGTCGCCGTGGTAACTAACCACGCTTGGACTGCGAGGCTGGAAAAGCGTTCAAAATCAAAACTTAAGTACTTTTAAAAAAGCCAGAGCTATTCAAAACTCGAGTGAAAAATACTTACGCCGTGTTGAGCTCGACTCACATCTTGATCGGCCATATAAATCGTCCAGTAGCCCATAGACGATGGCTGAATGGACATTCTGCAGATGCCGGCTCCTTGGAACGGCCCGATAAACTCTTGCAAGCCGGCCGGCACGCCGCGGACAATGTCGCAGGAGTAACCGTCTTCCGGCAACAAGAACGGCAACTGGAGATCGGGATCTTCCTCCAGGCGAACGTCTCTCCCGTCCGAGCGGGCCATTTCGTCGGCCGTGTTTTCGGCAACTTTAACGACGTTTTCGACGAGAAGATGGGGAATCGGGGGTTCCTCGGGTGCAGGCTGATAGCGTTCCAGCAAAGCTCTAAGCTGCAAGGAATTGAGCTTGAAGCACGTCGAGCTGATGGCAGCCAGATCTTCGGGGGCGCTTTTCGGAGCTTGTAAAAGATGTGCAGCCTAGAACGGTAGATTTAGGGTCGTTACAAAAACCTAATCATGCCCGGGTTAAAAAAAAAGCCGCTTCAAGAACAGAAACTAACCTGTAAAATCCGACTGAGATGACAGTCTGCCGCCAATTCCAGGCCCTGTTTCTCCGCCCACATTTCCACCCGTGTCAAGCGACATTTCAGCCGCACCCCCCAAAGTCTCGTGCAAAGAGTTGGATGCGGTTCGCACACCAACTTGTTAAACAGCCACATGTTGACGAAATGAAACAGCTGCGAGAAAAGTTGAATTGTGAGAGCTGCGTTGACTCGGCAACGTCGCAACAACGCCATGGCCGAAGCTAAAACTGCCAATACGTCTCCTGCAAACAATCGTACCGTTAAGCGTTAGAGAAAAAAAGGGTTCGGAGTTCATCGTGGATGGTTAAATGTGCCGCAGAAGGCATTTTTTTCTCATAAACTTACTCGTTGAACCCTCTTCCTCTCCGATGTCATCTCTGTCTTCTAAAAACACTGGCATCGCATTCAGAAGTTCGTCTTGCATGCAATGGACTAGGTTGCGGAATGCCATTTGCACGCATTCTGCCAGAATGTCTTGCGCGTCGAGGCAGAAAGGGCTCAGATGTCGATCTTGTTTTAGAAAATGAAGAAGCTCGGAAGAATTGGCCATCCAAAACGCCAAAGAGCCAGCTTCCAAATATCGATCCTTGTCGGTAGACGGAAAAATAGAAATTAATACCGCTGCCCGATTAAAGCCGTTCGCTATTCCCAAATCAAAAACCGAAGCAATACCTGGATTGCCAACTGGACTTTGGTGGCCACTTTGCTCAGAGTAGCTGTCAAGCGATGCGCCCTTTCGTTAGGGGTGATTTCAGAGTGATAATGGGTTGATGCGCGAAATCTAGCTGTCATGTAAAGCGTGTACGTCGGCGCCAGTTTAAATTGGACCAAACTGGGGTCGAGATTAGAAATTGCAGCTGCCAGGAATGGATCTTCCCCATCTTCCCAAAGTTCCAACATTGCCGGCAAAATGGGATCCATTCCGCGCCTAAATTTAATTTCGACAAAATGGGTTTAGCTATCGCGTTTGTTTATTATTGAAGTCAAAACTTTAAAATTTTAAAGTTCACCTGTTATCTTTTGCGCCTCGATCTAATCGCCTTTCGTCTTTCTGGCTGGAAGTAGATCGCGTTTCGGCATTCGCATCGTTTTCGAAAGAATGGTGCAAGGAAGAGTCGTCTTTTAGAGATTGCCTTAAAAAAACGAAGAAAATGTTTACAAAGGAGTAAAACGTACGGAAAAAGCGACAACCGAAAACTGTAAAACGCTTGTGCCAACCTGTCGTATGACATGTCTCCTGGGTGACGAATGCCAGAATCGTGTCTTTGCCTTCTCTGGAAGTTATAAGGAAATGATCACTATTTCCGATTTGCATTATGTAAACATTTGAATAAAAGAGCGAAGAGTTACGACCAAACGAACCTCCTCCATTAACGGATCTAAAAATCTGAAGCAGTGGATTTTGCCGAAACGCACGATCATTCCGTGTTGCAGAATCGTCGTTTCATAAATCCGTTGCCCGTTGACGTACGTCTCTGCGTCTCGGCTGCACGGCGTCACGGTTACGATGCCTTCCGTGTGAGCTATTACGCAGTGGCGCGGTTGAACGTTTGGCCCGAACAACTGAAGGTATTGTCCGTTCGGGGACATCCCTCTCTCGCAACCCACTTCGGTTACGTTCAGATGCAAAGTGTACTTCTTCGGAGAGCTCGTAGTGATTTCGCTGCCGTCTAAAGTCGTTTAAACATCGGATGTTAGTTTACGAAAAATAGGTGACTATGCAAAATTTTTTGTGGTGGATTTATACCGACCGGGATTTAGCTCGATGAAAAACGGGAGACGCTCTGGTCCATCGAAATAAGAGCTGCCATCCAAATCGCCCTTTGCCGATTTGGGTTTTTTCTTGCGCTTTCTTGGCTGATAGTCGACCGGACGTCGCTTTATGTGAAACATCACCGAACCTTTTGCGGGATGATGGTTCATTAAAATCGCCAAAGGACATTCGTCGTCATCCAAAATGTACTCGTTGGCTCCGCCGCTGCCATTATATTCTCGGCTTTC
>JAQGCC010006035.1:0-10730 GCA_034698905.1 Xestoiulus laeticollis
GCATGAATCCAGGACACGAACGAGTTCGTCTTTTCTAGAATCATTCTTGCTTTCAAAGATTTCTGATTGGTTGGCCCTTTGACGTGATTTTGTCGTCTGCATTATTTAAGTTTTCAGACGAAGAAATGCAGACGAAATAAAGCAAACGAAAAACGGGAAATGGTGGCCAAACCAATGAACACTTTTTCAAAAACAAGATGTTCATTTGCAGTCATTGATTCCAGAATCATTAAAGAATCATTCTAGAATGAAGCGATTCTTTAATCGCTGATAGCACTAGAGCACTATGTTTTTACCCTAATATGTGCGGGTGCATCAAAGAATAGAGCATCACATGATTCTAGTATGAATCCAGGACACGAGTTTGTCTTTTCTAGAATCATTCTTGATTTGAATGAGTTCTAGAATGAAGCGATTCTTTTATCGCTGATAGCATTATAGCACTAAATTTTTAACCTCCTGTAGAGATATTAAAGAACAGCGTAAAGCATGGGAGAGTAGCATAGAAGTGAATTCCTGAAATCAGCGTTTCGATTGGATTCCCGATTTCCCAATCGAAACGCTGATTTCACGAATTCATTCGTATGCTTATTCTCCCATATACGCTTTTTACCCTATTTAGCAACACGTCACATGAGCTGCATGACCTGATGGCATGAGCTCGCATTTTAAACAGTGATATTTCCTAGTAAACAGCACAAGTAACAACACGATGGAATTTTATAACAGAATATAAAAAACCAAGATTATCACACGCACAAAATCAAGAAACGTGCAAGAAATAAAATACTTTAGCTTTGATTTTCAAACAAATAGCATCGCTTACTTTTGCAGCACATTCTTGAGATATATACTGATACAGATACTTTAACTACGGAAACTTAGAAACTGGGGCCAAGACTAAAAAAGACTTCGTTTTGAAAAAAAGCCAGTCAACAAATGATTGAAATGAACCGATAAAACTGTTGACATTTTTTACTGGACAAAAGTTTTCAAGTTGGCGCCGCATGCGGAAAATTCGCCGGAAATGACGTGTCCCATGGAAGACTCCGTAAAATCCACAAAAGCAATCTATACTAGCACGTGACCAAACACGGCTCACACCTTTTTTGTCACGCATGCGCAGTATAGCGAAGGGGATCTTTTTTGTAGGGGGATGCTTTATGTCGTTACAGCTCCGTCATTTCATGTCCTAAATTCTTGAGTTTGGCGTCGAAGCTGTAAGTAGCTCTTCTATTTTCTTGATATTTATATATAATTGAACCATTTTATTTTTATTCTTGCAATATTTGAGTCCGATTTAACGTCTAACTTGTAATAGATTCTTTTGTTTTCTGCTATTGAATGAAAATCAGAGATTTTATTAGAGTTTAGGACCTTTAAGTGTCACCACGTGGCCGTTGGTAGCCGCCATTATAGCTTTCCTAATTTCTATTTTTTCATTTCACAGGTTATTTTTCGTTACTTAATAATTTAACGGCACAATGTCAGCAGGATTGGACACCCTAGCGTTGCAGGAGGATGATGTGGTCAAGCTCCTGGCTTGCGGTACCCACCTTGGGGCCACTAACGTGGACTTCCAAATGGAACAATACGTGTTTAAGCGCAAGAATGACGGTAGGTTTAATGGCAAAATGTTACACGAATGTACATTAGCAAATTATGTTGAAGCATCTGGGACAATTTTCTGCAGGAAGAATAGAAATAAACTGCTTCTGCTATCCCAAAGTCATTTAAAGAAAGACCGGCCATTGTTCTCGGGTGGTGTCCATGTTGCTACTAGTATAAGCCTATTAACGTTCAAAGACTTTCGAGGCGGGAAATTTTGAAACTAAAAACATGAAATTACATTTTTAAACGAGTTTTTTCGGACGCGTATTGTAATAAAAAAGAAAGTTCGAGTTAGTTCCTTTTACTCAGTAATATATGTTGCATAGATTGTCAAAAATAAATTAAATTGCCCAGTTTCACGAAATAGTGAATAATATTGAGATTCAGATAGACAACCATATAATCAAAAAATTAATTTCCAGGCATTGCCATCATCAATCTGCGCAAGATCTGGGAAAAGCTACTGTTGGCCGCTCGTGCCATCGTGGCGATTGAGAACCCAGCCGACATCTGCGTCATCTCTGCTCGCCCTTATGGGCAGAGGGCCGTTCTAAAATTTGCGTCTTACACCGGCGCAACCCCAATTGCTGGCCGATTCACGCCAGGAACCTTCACTAATCAGATCCAGGTATGCATGCCATCATCAGCGGTGCAACTCGTTTATCTGGTTTCCAACAAAAGTATAAGCGGCAATCAATAACTTGCTAAATGTTTCAGGCTGCCTATCGGGAACCTCGTCTTTTGGTCGTTACCGACCCTAGGGTGGATCACCAGCCAGTAACAGAAGCTTCTTACGTCAACATCCCCGTCATTGCATTCTGCAACACTGATTCTCCACTGCGATTTGTGGATATCTCCATTCCATGCAACAACAAGGTAACAAATCTCCTGATTTTGGTCTGTCGACCAGTTATTTTCCTCACGCTTTCTAATAATCATTTCTTGCCTTAGGGCCCGCAATCCATCGGTCTGATGTGGTGGCTGTTGTGCCGCGAGGTTCTCTACCTCCGAGGCACCATCAGCCGAGAGATGAAATGGGACGTCATGGTGGATCTGTTCTTCTACCGCGATCCCGAAGAAGCCGAAAAGGAGGAGCAAGCTGCTCAAGAGACGACGGAAGCTCCCATCAAGGATCAGCTGGCATGGAACGGAGACGCCATCATGGGCGCCGAACCTGTTGCTGAACCAGCTGTCCAAGATGCAAGTTTTTAGCTATCTTTTTAATTATTTTAGAGCAAGGTTCATTTTAGCTAACCTTTTGTTTCCTCTTTTTGGTCAATTAGTGGGCGACAGCTGTGACAGAGACACAAGAGGTTGCAGCTCCTGCTGCTGCACCATTCCAGCCATCTGAATGGGCAAACAGGGTGGAAGCCACCGAGGCTGCCCCTGCTCCAGAAGGTGGTGAGTGGGGTGGAGCTGGAGTCGACCAAGAAAACTGGTAGAAGAGAAGATTGATAACTGAGACTCGGTGCACGTTTGTTTATAAAACAAAATAAAATAAAAACCTGAGCTTGACATCTTTACTTGTGTTGTAGTTATTTCTGGTTGAACACTTGGTGGTATACAAGCACTACAAAGAAATTTCAAAAAGCAAGAATTAATGAGGAGAAAGTTTTTTAATTAATTTCCAGAATGGGTTAGGAGAGGATTAAACTTGTCATTTGTGAGGCAGAAAACAAAATCCATTGACGAATGTTTAGGACAATCTGAGCATAATACTCTAGAAAAATCAATTTCGTAAATATAGGAATTCAAATCATATCCTGTCAGAATTTTGTTTTCCAGAAATTATGGCAGACAAATATTTCCTTGACATCTGCTCTACGTATATAGCCCTACTATTCAATTTACACAGATTAAATAATGTATAAAACAGTTAATTCGAAATAAGGACATATATGGATTAATGATTAGATGCAAAATAATATATATAAATTTAATATTTCAAGATAATTTCGAACAATATACATATGACGTGTATGAATTTCTTAGGCGTGCTTAAAAAACTGCAATGCTAATAAAATGTGGTTTTCGAAAAATGCTTTTGGTTGTTCTCAATTGACAGGAAAATCCAAGTGTTTGAAGCATAAGCTCAGAAAAGCTTTGATTATTGGTTGGCATACACTATAAAACCTATCATAAGTGATCACCCAAAAAATTTGCAAAATTGGCTATACTGTACACAGGTAGTAACCATATAGAAAAATACATGTTGTTGACAAGGGACTTGGTAATTTGAAACTTTTGAGTTGTAGTGATTATTTAATAGGTTTTGCTGCTTGAATATAAGCTCAATTAAATACTTCACGCAAATTAACTTATCTATAAATTTTCAATGAAACTGGCCCTTTAGAAACGCTTTCTAAAAACTTAGATTGGCAGGTCATCAACTGGCCATTCCTGGGTTAGGTTTAAAAGCCTGACCCGATTGGCTTCTCGAGCTCAGTTTCCAGAAGGATGGTAACCAGTACCTGCCTGTTCGACCCTGGGACCTCGATTATGGCATTGTCTGTAAATCATGCTTCTTGCTTTGAACAATATATAGTTGCCCTTTAAGCCGGCCGCATACGAGGCAATTTCTTGCCTGAAATAATTCCAAAAATGAAATTACGGCGTGTGTGTCGACATCCATAATTTGTTGCCTCACATGTGTGGCAAAAATTTAAATTTGTTCTTCAAAAAAAAATTTCCGGAAATTTGGGGCAATTTATTTTAGCCGATAAATTGCCTTGTGTGACCGGCTTAAGTCGCACGTACCTGAGCCTTATTGCCACCGTGCGCACTGCAAGATGACTATTCATAAGCTTCCATAGCTTAAGAATAGCTATGGAAATTACAAATGGGAATTTTGCTGCCCAGCCAATTATAAAACTTCGCAGCTTTTGTAAGGGGTAATCAATAACTTGTGCTTAGACAGCCTCTCCGCAATGACGTCAAAAATTTTGACTTTGATGGAATTGGCTAAACGATCAGAATTCGAATTATGGGTGATTGGAATTGCCAATCCCAAAGTTGACTTTTTTGAGGTCATTGCGGAAAGGCTATCTGAGCACAAGTTATGAGTACACCTTACAAAAGCTGCGAAGTTTTTTAAGACCATAGGCTCCTTCACGCGAACGCTGTTAAGCACAAGCCGGCAACGATTTTCCGCATAATTAGATGTGCGTATGAACAGCGCCTGCGCACATCTAATTATTCGGGGAAAAGCGTTGCCGGCTTGTGCTTAACAGCGCTCGCGTGAAGGAGCTTAATATTGGAGTCTAGTCATAAATAGCTAAAGTTAGCTGTGTGAATGGAGCCCTAGCTGGGATTAAAGCAGTATGCTAGTATACTCGTGCGAGCATATTGTTTTAATCCTAGGGCTTCATTCACGCAGCTAACTTTAGCCATTTATAACTAGACTCCAATGCACTCATACCATTCCCCTATGAATTTACCCTGCCAATTTCTTGAAAAATCTTCTTTAGCTATTGCTCACATAATTGCAGCCTGAACCTGTTCACTTCATTAGGTGTACATTGGCGATAGAAAAAATGCGAAAGAATTCACTCTAGACAGGTGGTTACTATACAGAGACGTATTATAATGCAAATCTACTACTAAAAACCATTTTATGAAGTGGTCACTTTCCCAGGTTTTACTGTAAGGTGATCTACAACACCACCCTTTCCTTTTGGGAATTTTTTCTGTTAGATCTGCTGCACAAGAAACACAAATTCTAGAGCCTAGGTTCTCAAACTTTTTTCGCCCCGGCACCCTTGTCAGGATAAAAAACTTTGCAGCACCCCTTAAAACCCTTAAAGCGGTTTGAATACTTAGGAAAAGAAGAAAAAACAGTGCTAAATGAAACTATTTGGATGAATTTTCTGGATTCCCTGGTGGTATATGACGTGCTGACCAAACGTCGGCCCTAGCCGCCCTTGACAGTTTAAAATTAATCTTTTTCTAAAATTTGTGTTTCAACAGAAGCAACTCTAACCAAATGCTTTCCCCCATGGGAAAATGGTTATTGTAAATCATCTTAAGAGGGTTACATCCCAGAATAAGCCTTTTTTCTAAATTATTTTGTTAATTTAATTTGATTTTATTTAATTTAATTTCAAATCATTTAATTTTGGAAACTGTTAGGAACAAATGGAATGTACGAGGACCTAGCATAAAAGGACCTTTGTTTATGTATATGTATATTCCATTTCATGGAAATATACATAAACAAAAAATTTGAACAAATAATAGAATATTTATGCTAGGTCCTGGTACATTCCATTTGTTCCTAACAGTTTCCAAAATTAAATTATTTGAAATTAAATTAAATTAACAAAATGATTGTTTTAAATGTTTATGTATATGTATATTCCATTTCATGGAAATATACATTTACATAAACAAATAATAAGAATATTTATATTGGTCCTCGTACATTCCATTTGCTCCTAACAGTTTACAAAATTTAATACAAAAAAAATTTAGAAAAAAAAACCGCTTATTCTGGTATGCAACCCTTTTAATACAAAGTGCTGTCTATTTTGCTGATGGAAAAGTCTGGCAAAGGTTTCCTAAAAGAATAACCTTGTCTACCAAAACAATGCGGCAGCAAGAAAGAAATACAAATGACAGCAAAACATATAGGAATCCAGCCTGATTTTTAATTCAACTGCAGCATTTTGTAAGCACAAAACTACACAGCTTCTAAGTTGTGTTTCTATGAGTCTTCGTGTTGAAAAAGGGGTTGTACAAAGGTGACAGATGACATGGGGTCCTAGGGTGCAGGTAGAACAGTACCAAAAAAAGATAATAAAAACCTTCATAGAAGCAACCCACATAAATTAAAAATCACTGCTTACAATAGCAACCCTGTATTCACGATGGTTGGGAAAACGGCTCGAAACGCAACACCGTAAACCGGAAAATGTCCAAAAAACTTGAAATAAAAAAAATATAAGAAAAAAAAAACGAAAAACCCACCGACGTGCATTTGCGTTTAAGGACTAGTCTTTCTGAATTTCACTTAGCAAACAATTCCGTGCATTTACCAAAAGGCTGAGCATGACGATGGAATGATACTGTAGGTTAATTATAGTTTAGCAATGACAGTGATCGTTTAATTTTGACTAAATTGTCTGCAAGCTGCTAAAGAGATTCCCGTGGCACTTAAAAGTAGGCAAAAGCTGTTGAAACCACGTCCAATTTCAGTTTCAATTTGGAAATAAAAAATGACAAGAGGGCGCTTTGAACATGCGCAACCGAAATGTGCACAAGCTGCGACGAACGTTAGATTGGCAGACGTGAGCTTGTAACAGCTTTCGCCTAGTAATACATGTATACTGCTTTCGAGGATCCTGGATGTGTAGTTTAAGACACGATTTGGCGATACTCAAATATTTAAATCTATCAGTTTGAGTTACAAATCGCGAATGTCATTCCACCAATTTGTAATTGCACGTGCTAATCCTGTTGGCATCTCTGCACCAATCTGGAGCAAATCATGGGATATTCCGCAGGAGATTCGCAATCCCCCACCACAAAGGAACCCCCAACGTCGGTTCCTGGGATTCCCTAAAAACTAAGTTTATGTTATTAAATAAATGAACGGGATGATACAAACTGATAAATAAAGGAAAGTTAGGGGAGTCTAGTCAAGACGCGCTTTATGAAGAGCGGGAAAAGGGGTGGATTTCGAGAAGAGCGGCGTGATGAAAGCCACGCTGCAAAATTCGCTTGCGGGTTGTAGGCCACTTTCAAAGAGCAAAGTTGTCTTTGTTGTAGCATGGTCGCAAACATTTTTTTTCGAAACCTTAATGGAAAGTTATCCAGTCTTTGTCGAGGGCAGGACTAGCCAGTGAACTGAACGGGTTAACTATGCTAGGCTGTGGCAAAATAAAGTGCGGATATTGCAAAACTTTTGTAATGTTCGATATTCATTCGATATCGAGTAAGGTACCAAAAATGATTAACTCCAGTTAATATGGCAACGATTCAAACTTCTGTTTAGAAGTGTCGCTACATGAAAAAGTAACCTCCAAAAATGATTTTTAAAATTGAATTTTCTTAAAATCACAATTTGAATCTAGTATTCGAATCATCTAGCCAAATATCTAGCAAGAAACATATAAATCCGCCCATTTATTTGTCAAAAGCACGGGAAAGACTTTCACTTTGTGGATAAGTTTCCGTAAAGCATTTGTACTTTGCCCTTTGAAAGCGTTATTATAGCATGGTCATTAAAAGTGCGTTGATTTCGTCTTTTAATTAAAAAATGGCCTCTGAGCCCAAAAAGAAATTTTACAACTGGGTAGCGGCATACCGGGAAAATTCTAGAGGCCAGCCGGTTCGTGGCTGCGGCGAATTTCTCTCTAAGGTGGGTAAATGGACGGTTTCGCTCAGCACTGGTACGAGCCCTCAAAGAGAAGTTACAACCGGAAAAAAAAAAAAACTACTGTTTTTGGCATGGGCGGGATAACTGCAGCCTGCCCACTGAACCAATAAATTATGCTTGATCACTGCTGTGGCATAAGTGTATTCTCAAATAGCCCTTGTCTGTGCTGACTGCAGCTTTTCATCGTCGTTTGGAAATATTTGACAAAATGGTATATTGGGGAAAGGGTAGACGTTTGCAGTTATGGAAAGTTTTGTCATCATCTGGCATGGGATGCAAACCAAAATGTGTCTAGAAATATGAGAGAAGTGCGTGGACCTGACCAAACGAAAAAGGTCTTGAATTGTCTTATTTTAAACTGGGTTAGCATGCGATAAGTATAAAGTCAGAGACTGTTTGAGCTAAGCAAGTGAGGCAAACTAATGATGTCTTCATTTTTACTTGTTGTAAGTACACATTCCTCAGCTCCAACTAGCTAGCTACTGAAAATTACTCAATATTACAAGAGAAATGAATATCCGAGAAAACTAAAATAATTTAAGGCTGAACTAACACTTCCCTTTCCTATGGGGAAATTTCTGGGGAAAACAAATTGGTAAAAATTCTGTTTTCATAGATCTAGCGCACAGAAACCGTGTTTTTTTTATGAAAATGTCTGGTTATTTTTAAAAATAATAAATATTTTTTTTTAATTTTGCAGGTGTTTTACATGGTCTTGCTGTCACCTGGTGCCATCTACCTGCAATTTATCGTCGCGTTTCGAAAATTTATTGATTACTTGCTTAATATTAAAGAGGCGTTAATATAAATGTATCTGTGCCCTAGCTAGATAAATAATTCATGCTTTATAATTAAAATACACACTATATCTGGTATAATTAATTTTCTGATCTCGTAACAAAATTCAAATTCCGAAAAAAGCCTGAAGCAGACACCAGGTGACATCAAAGACTTAACCACGTGAGATCCCCGTGAAATTTAAAATTTATTCTTATTTATTAAATTTAAAATTTACGGGCTATTTTTATAAAAACATGGTCTATGTGCACTAGATCTATGAACACAGTATTTTTAACAATTTGTTTTTCCCAGAATTTTATTTAGAAAATGCACCGGGCTCTCAACAAATTTACCCATAGGAAAGAGGGTGTTTTTTTTAAATTTCAGCCTTAGCCGATTAAAACCCTGTTTAAATCTATTTTGCAGCCATTTAAATTAATAAAAATTTACGTCAATGAAGTTCACCACCCATTATTGATATTTTGACGGGAATGAGATTCCCGTTGCTTTATTTTGCTTTACCATCTCAAGCAGTTTCTGATTTATACATTATCCTGCTCAACGTGTAATCAGTCAGCTAATTAACCAACATACCCGTTTTTGGAGAAAAAAAAATTGGGTTTAGCCCTCACTGGGTAAAGAAATTTGTCCTGCAACACTGAATTACAAAGCCACTTCATATAGTCATCACCTTTTTACCGCAATGGTCAAAAACAAGAAAATCGGAGCCAGGAAAGAACGGGGGGCGGGGGAAGGGCAAGGTGATGGTTAATAATGTAATGATGACAGACTGGGCATGATGAAGGACACATACCGGTTACCTCCGACCCTGCATTTGGATTATTTTTTTTTTGTAAATCACGGGATTTTGGTGCATAATCGCCCAACTATTCCGTTTTCAGTTTCTTTGAGGCTGGCTCTGCTTCCGCTGCATTGCTGGTCTCCCTCTGTGCCTCTACAGGAGCGGGTTGCTGCGGCGTGGTCGTGTCACAGCTGCCCTCGCTGTCCTCTAACTGGTCCTTTGAGGGTGTGATGTCACCTTTCTTCTGCTCTACGGGCTCAGCTTCCTTGCCATTCTCCTCAGCTTCCTCAGACGTCGTGCTCTCGTCCTCCTGCTTGCCATTGCCCCGCTTCTCGCAAGCCGGCTCGGGAATGAGTTGGTCCACGGAATTTGTGACTTCGACCTGGAGTAAAAAACGTAGGCAATGAGAACAGAAACTTTTATTTCAAATCTTTCTCGGCCTTGCCGACGCCTCCTTCTTCTAATAATTACGTTTTCAAATGCTCTCATAATTTGAATTTTCTACACTTTTTTTAAATACTCGAATAAACCCAGGAAGCTTATTTAAAAGTAAGGAACATTGATCCGGGGTTTATTCGAGACCTGGGTTCATTATTTTTATTCTCTCAAAGTTGGTATCAATAAATTCAAAAAGACAAAAACATACCAGAAACAAGCATCATAGGGGATAATCCCCTATGCACTGCACGAAGCTATCAGAAAATATGAGGCGCGAGTACATGAAATTCCCCTAGCACTCGTGGTTTATACAAGATCCAGGGTTCATTAGCATTTGCGTTCGTTAACAAACCGGGGATTATTCGAGGCCGAGGCTTAATTGAACATTTAAGGTAGTTCTAAAGTCAATAGCGGAAATGCAAAACATTTGAATAATTAGGAATTTATTCCAGAATGAATTACTGCTTGCATTGATACCTTGCTATGTTTTTACCTTAAGTTTTGATTTTGGTTAAAATTGCTCAAATAGAATTAAGGTCGATTCACGCTAGACCGTGTCGGGACCGGGCTGGGGCACGGTTGGAGCCGGCCGGAGCACGGTGAAGAATCAAGGCATGTATTTCAAATTCCGGTGTACTGTGAATTAGTCCATTAAAATACATTGCCTTGATTCTTCACCGTGCCCCGGCCCGGTCCCGACACGGTCTAGCGTGAATCGACCTT
>JAQGCC010006036.1:0-10729 GCA_034698905.1 Xestoiulus laeticollis
AAGTTCTTTTTTAATTAGAACCTACAAATGAGAAGGAAAACTACTACGACTTTAAAAGTGTAAGCAATTTTCGGAAGTCGTCGTTTGTAAGTCCCTACTCTTTGACGCGCCGCTATACTTTATGCGGGTGCATCGCGAATCGCAGGTATGTCTTTAGGAATCATTCTAGAAAGAAGCGATTCTTTAATCCCTGATAGCACTATGTTTTCACCCTAAGAATTTTAGGGAAATCCTAAAGATTTCATGAATTTCATTGTTTTTAATGATCATTAATTAAATTATTGTTCATTAATGATTATATTTTGTATTTTGAAATTTTTTTTAAAGTTTTATTTACCTTTAGCCACCATCCGATGAAATGCGTCGGCACGAAAGCATCGAACTTATCCTAAATTAAAAACAGACGAATAAAACCTAAATTAACAAGTGTTACAGGATTCTTGCAATGTTCACGTTATTAGGTTTATTAGCATGTGACTTACCCACACATTGTGAAAGGGGTCATCGGGCCGACGTAAATCGTAAATTTCGCAACTTCCCCCATAAGCCTTCTCGTCTAAAGGCCTGCCTAAAGATCTGTCCAAATGACTAAACAAATGCCTCGCATCGTCAACTGACTTGAAATTCAAAACAAAAATTAATCAAAATTAAAGCTTAAAAGCATAAAAATTGGATACAAATTGGAATTACACCCTAATTTTTGTACAAAATATTAATAAGTGTAATCAATACATGTACAAATATTTGTGATATTTAGACTAACGCAGCTTATTTTAAGCATATTTTTCTGCAACTAAATGTTTCATTTTTTGAGATTTTGATAGCAGTTTTTTTACAAATCCTATAATATTTTATTACCTTCAACTCATTTTTAAAATTGATTAGACACCGAAAACAATTACAGCGTGTTTTTCTTCTTATTATTATATTCTGCAAACTTGATGGTTTATTTTTTTTTGATTTTTACATTTTTACAAATCTAATGAAATTTTATTATCGTTTCAACTGATTTAAAAAATTCGCTCAGGGCCCCAAATTTGATGATTTTATGGTCTTTTTAATTCAAATTTTGTATTTTGCATATTTATTATCATATCAATCGTATGAAATTCATTATACCATCATTAGGTCTAAAAGTAAAGAGCCCATGTTTAAAAGATTTATCAGGGGCCAAAAATTTGATGATTTAATGGGATTTTAATTCAAATTTTGTATAGTGCATATTTATTATCAAATCAATTGTATGAAATGCATAATACCATATCATTAGGTCCCAATTAAAGAGCCCGTTGCTTACCTGGAATAAAATAAATATGAGACTGAGCTCGTATACGATGGTGACGCAGAAAACAAACCTCCATACAACTAGAATAACAGAAAAATATTAGTTAATTATTTTCCGATTGCATCCTAGGTTAAATTTAACACTCCAGGATTGAGAAAGGGCTTATACAGGGTAAGGATCGGAATGCACGATTGGCTAACTAAGCATGCAACATGGGGAAACAATAACTACGAGTGATCATAACCCAAAATAAATCAAATGATTTTGTTTAAGTATAAGGCTGCCAAAGTTATTTATAGTATATTTGTATGAAAAAAATGCGGAAAAAAAGGTGGTCTCCGCAATAGGATAAACACATTATATCGGCAACTATAATGAAAGCCGGTTTCTTAAAACCCGAAAGACTTCTACAGTGAAACCTGCGAATAAGAGCCCTCCATATAGCGTATTATCTGGGAGTAGCGCACCCTCGCAGTCGACACGGATCGATTTTATATAACAAACTACCTCTATATAGCGTATTCCATGCGAAACGCGACCTGCGCACTGGTTTCTTGGGGCAAAATCACTGTTTTACCTGCGAAGAGCGCATATGCCAAAGCATGCAACAATGAAATTTCATCCACTGGGAAATCCCAAAATGAGGGCGATAAATGCCAAATGAAATACATTAGCATAGTGTATGCATGTTTGCCGTTTAGAAAAGGTATTTAGATACATGCATGTACGCCCAATATAAAGTAAAAACGGCTACATCTACATAGACGCAGTTGTATACGAGCGTATATTTGGCTTTCTATATGTATTTTTCTGTTTTGTTTACGTTAAAAACCATTTAAAATTGCAACATATAATATTTGTGCATCTTCATTAGGATAATAATATCTGATTCATTATGGTCATCGCTTTAGCTGGACCTTCATATAGCACATCCCTCCAAGTAGCATACCCCATGGTTCGGTCCCAATGGGTTGCGCTATTCACAGGTTTCACTGTATACGGGTTTCCCGGGCAATCCCGAACATGCGATTGCAAGTTTCTAAACATAGAAAACGGGCCTGAAATTTGGCTCCAGAAAAATGCTGGGGCGCTGTCGATTGGAGCAGTCACAAATTGTGCCCAGGAAAAAACAAACAAGGAATTAAAACAAAAACAAATAAAACCAAAAATAAAATTTGGGGGTCTAAAACAGCAAGCGTGCTTGGAAGAACGTAGGATGGATAAACGACGAGAGAAAGTGTCTTACCGGGATGCGGTCTTCGGAATGGTCCGTCCGAAATCTGCGTTACACCCAACAAAATAAAGACTAGGACGCATGCGATTATTCCTCTAGATTTATACAAACATTAAAACTGTGTTAATCAAACAGGATATAAATTTCGGGCATTTTTTTGGAATGCGACAAATGCTATCGAGTACTAATTAAGGGACTCATCGGGTATCGGCACATCAATTTACTACATGTATATTTTTTTTTGCACTTTTCACAAACTTACCACAAACAGCATCCACAGTTTAAATCCTGAATTTTGAAATTTTGAGAAACGGAAGACTTTCCAGAAGAATACTGCGCATGCGCATTAACATAGCGCCACTGGTGGCGAAATTTATAACCCCTAATACTAGACAGAAAAAAATTTCCGTAGATGGCGCCACCACTTCTGAAAAGTCCTCCATGACTTTCCATAAGAATACTGCGCATGCGCATTAACATAGCGCCACTGGTGGCGAAATTTGTAACCCCGAATACTAGATAGAAAAAAATTCCGTTGATGGCGCCACCGCTTATGGAAAGTCCTGCATTAAAACGCGTACATTGACAATAAAATAAAAAAAAAGTAACATTTTATCAATTAAAATCAAATATAGTATATTAAACGAAAGTGCCAAATTTGATATTATCGCAATAATTAAACTCGGTATACACGTAGCTTACTGGATACAAGTATATTACATACAATATTGTTATTTAAATTTGGGAAATAAACGTTTTCAGAACATTATCCTGAAACAATTAAGAGTTGATATTTTTGTCCAAATATATTTCAGTCAGCAAATGAATTTTTACAAATAATTTTCTGCAAACTATGAAATTTGATAAGGGGAAATTGAGGAAAAATCACAAGGTATAAATACGAGCATATAACTTGCCTTTTGGTGTTATAGTTTCGATCCAAACTGGGCTGTTCAAAAATAGCTACATAGATTAGGCCACAGGTCAAGCAGAACAGGACTGTAAGTGTATGTGCACGCCTGAAAATATAAATAACTTCAATTGAACATTATATTTACATTTGGCTGGATAAAAAACCAAAAAGTACAAATTTACTTAATTGAATAACTTGGAAATTATTTTGCCTAAAACAGTTAATATTTGCTAATAATTTATATTAAAACAATTCAAAATCGTGCATATGAAATCAATTTTATGTATTTCTGTATGTACCGTACGCCTATAAAAATGTAATAATTTAATAGCAATTTATCAAAAATCTGTCTAAAATCAAGACAAAGATAAATTAATGAAAACCCATGTTACAAATAAATAAATTTATAAAAAAAACCTCAAAATGTAGACATTATGAATTATTGTGCATGACAGTTACATGATGTACACACACTGATTTAATTTGTTATTAATTCCAAATAATCAACGTAAAAATTACAAAAAATAGTGTTGTTGAAATGCAATAGTAAGTATCAAACTATTTTTGTACAAAAATTGCCTAGTGATTATTTCAAAACCATCAAATTATATTTGTCATTTTTAGCCAATTAAGTCGAATATTGATTTTGGCATAACATGAAAATTGTGCAAATAGCACGACCAATTTGCATTTGATAGTAGTAAAGCAATACTCATATAAAAATGATATTTAATTAAAATGTTCCCTTGTATGGGCCATTAATAATTTTCTAGCAATTTAATTGACGATATTGCGCAAATTTTAAAATAGCAACACGACGCCAAAATTGCATATCGATGTCAGAAAAATTATGGGGTCATCGAGTACATGAAAAACAAGAGGGGAGATATAACAAAATAGTTTCTTATCCAATCAATGAAGCTAGGGTGATTATAGGCTGATAAAACTATCAAATGACAATTGTTTATAAATTTCGGTTATTGCAAACTATATGTACTTTGATACCATTTTACTACAAGTAGGGCCTATAAATTTTCCAAAAAAAGTCAACACTATAGATATGCAGTTTCTTACTGCAATAAACTGGGGTTTAACTTAGGTTTATTGGTAATTTTAACCTTGTGCTTTTAAATGTAATATATAGGGCATATAATGTAATAATCATTAATATCTTTAAATTAAATATCATAAAATCATTAATAGAGATGATATAATCATTATGAAATTTGTAACATGTGCACTTTGAATGCAATTGTAGTCCTACTAAAGTTTAAAATTACAAAAAATTTCAAATAGAAATTCGCCAACATAATTCAAAATCATATGACATTTTATATTATATTCCAAGTTTTATCAGTAGTAAAATTTTGAAAAGTACAAACTCGTCCATATTAATTCAGAACAGACTACAGTCTATTTTGTTAAAATTTCTTGCCTAGTTTTATAAACAAACATATTTCAAAAGTACAAATTGGCAAGCATAATTCAAAATAATCTGAAATTTTTAAATTATCATATCATATTGATAATAGGGGTACACAAGTTGATCATCGTACATCTGAGATTGGCTCTGAGATGGCTCGTGCGTAATCACGCGCGTTCTAAAAATCAATTTTTAGAACGCACGTGCATTCTAAAAATAGGAAAAAATTCACGCGCGTTCTAAAAAAAAATCTATTTTTAGAATTAAAATTCGACTTTTAGAGCGCACGTGATTCTAAAAATAAGAAGAAAATCGATTTTTATAGAACGCACGTGATTACGCACGAGCCTGTTTACGAAATAATACGAGATCTCAGATGTACGATGATGAATTTGAGTACCCCTACATAAAATTATAATAATCATATCAGAGTTAGAAATAAAACAACATATAGAACAGAAAAACAAGGTGTAATATACAGTACTTATAGGTAGGCTAAATGTAACTAAAACATTAGTAATGAATTTATTACATGTACATTTCAAAGAATCTAGTTTGAATTTTTAGCATTTTGAAATTCAATGTTGATTAGGCCTATACTATACAATTTAGAAAAGTAAAAACTAACCAACATAATTCAGAATAATCTTTGGCCATTATGCTGAAATTTCTTGATTAGAGTTTTATATAAACAGACATCGGAGTACAAACAACATAAAATCAACTTATACAAATGTAATTAAAGTAAAGCTTGATGTGCAGTAGGCCTTACATGTGAGCCAAAACATCACACAACTACATGTGAAATTAATGACAAATGCATAAAACAGGAATGATATTGAATTAAAAATAAAATAAAACCACCAGGTATACATGTACTACGACCTTGTCATAGTGCTACCAAAATGCTCACCTGCACATTCTGCAATTACAGTACGCTGAATGTGCAAGGTTCTTTGCCTGGCTACCATATCATACAAAACGTACAATGTATATGGTTCACTGCATGCACCACACCCACGTGTGATATAAGTACATGTAGGTTCATATTAACAAAAGCATAATAATGTTTTTGCTGACCACCTGAGCAAGCACGTACAGCACACATTCATTAATATAAAGTGACTGGCCTAATGCACTTCAGAACAGGTAGTCTGTCAACAAGGATGACATCTGGTATCAAAATATAGGCTACTGTATTTCATTACATATGTTACAAAATTGCTTAGTTATCATTTTTGTCGTCATTTATGACATAACAGACGGATTGACAAGGTTCTTCTTTAATCTTAACGAGAACGATAAGCACTATTACGCATGCGCATCAATAATTAAGTTATGCGCCGTAAAAGTCGTTATGCTCCTGAAAGACGTTGTGGTATCACGTTAAACTAATGAAATTGTCGTCTCCCTCTCCCCCCAACCACAAACCCATAACGTCGTTCCCACGCATGCGCATTAGCAAAAAAAAAAAAAGTGATGCCAATGTCGTCAAGATTAAAGTAAACCTGAACACTCCCTCTAATATTGGGCCTTAACTTTGGCCTACTGTGCTATAGCTCAGATTCATTATCTACAAAAATAAATTTAGGTCCATTTTGAAATTTTCAATGCCCCTGACCTCTTAAATATGGAGGCCAGGGTCATTCAGGGTCCAGTTCAAACGTGCCCCAATATCTAAATTAGTTTCATACATATTCAACATGCTCTGGGTCCAAAATCATGCTTTTATCACAAAATGCATAATTCCTGCTATTTATCAAATTTACAAATTTTGAAAATTAATGACCACCTTAGCATCACGCAAACTACATGTAGGCCTACTATTAAAAAGTTTTTCCTTGTCATATCTTAATTAAAAATCATAATTAAAATTAATTTTTAATTAGCGAATGTTTTTTTGATATCTTGTCACTCCAGGGACCCTTAAATGCAAACGTATAAACAAATAAGACTTACATGCAATGTTAGCCTTCAATGGTTGAATTGTTTAAAATGTCACCTATTTTTTTGTAGAAAAAACTGCAGTTTTACTCCTTACATACATGTACAGGTAAATGACATGGTGACAAACTCAAGATTTTCCTGGATAAACTTATCAAACACTACATAGGCTACATGTAGAGCAAACAGAAAATAAACTGAAAGTGGTGTTGCTTAGATGCCAAAAAAACGTAAGACAAAAAGAGTTCAAGTAACCTCTAACCTAAAAGTAGACATATGTGATATTTTAGATTCACATTTTGTTTATATCCACATTCCTGGTTTATAGCATAATGTAAGCCAAAAACAAACATTCTTCAATAGTGTATTATAATTGAGGAAATGCACCAATCAATGATTTACCTTGCCTTTTTATCTCTATTATGATACATGTATCCATGTAATCAACAATGTTGCAACAGAATAATAAAAATATCATTACAATATGAAAGTTAAGCAATTTCCTGTAGCAATAAAAATCCCTTGGGTATTCTTGAATTTCACAGTAATTACAATAGCCTACAATCCACTTTTAATTTAATACTAACCATGATCAAACTGGTTTGACTATTTGAAAATAAATATCACAATGGGGTTTGTAACTTACAATAGGACCCAAGACAATTATAAACAAATGGGCAAATTTAATTTATTTAAAGACCATAATGCTTATTAAAACTAACTTATGTTTTATAATAAATGAATTAAAATGCATATCACTGTAGATATTTTAATTCAATTCATTTCACAACATTATACAAATAAACGAAGCAAAACTTTATTTTATGCAGCCTTGGGATGGGGTTATATTGTAAATATATTCCAATATATTCGTATTTGTGCGAGAGATTGTTTTGTTCAGGTAATCAGGTAATGCACTCTCAGTTGTTTTATCTGGTTCCATCTTGCATTTTATAATTTGGCTGTTAAATTCAGAAATTATTACACAATTCGTTTATGTATAGGCACGATTTGGCCATGGTACACACAAGGATGTGGCTGAAAGGGTTTTTTTTAATCAAAAACGTATTTTTTTTTAAAACTGACTTCTCAAATCATTTACTGTCTAATGAACTTGTCATATTTTTATCCTAAATTCTGTTTATCATCAATATGTCCTGAACCTTAGCTGTAGATAGTAGGACCCACCAATTCAATTCAATTCAATTTCTTACCCTGCAGTCAGCATGTAGTATGCCATGTGGCAGGGGGCAAAGTGCCAGAATTTTTAATGAGAATTAAGTGTATCCTGGCCTGGGAGCCATGGATTTGACCTAGCAAAATGCCATTTCCTAGATACAAAAACTTTAAATATATGACATCTGGTCATAATATTCCATATCAACTCATACCAGGCCCGATGCTACCATAAGATGACCGGACATTCCGGGTCTGAATTTCCGACTCTGTATTATATCTCACTTATGCGATTTTGGCAAGTTTAGGTTTGGGAAAAACATCGTTTTAGATACTGCCCTAGAACAGTCACATACTGTAGGCATATACAGCTAGGAATTGCATATATGGTACAAGGGGCAGCTCAAAGTTACCATTTTGTGACGTAACATTTTGTCATAAAATATTTTTAAAATACAATTTTGTTATCAATCCAGATCCTGAAAACTGGGTTTCAAATATTTCACCTTGGGAGAATCAGGAATTTCAAGTTTTAAAGTTCTGTAGTCAGAACTTTTTTTTTAAAGAGCATGATTAGGTTGCTTTTAATTTAGTTTTAAATTAAAATATTTTTACACGAAGATGGGAGGGTTGCTTAAATGTGTGATGCGTGAATTAATTGTGGGGGGTTGGGGGTCAAAAATTGTATGACGTAGGCTATAGTAGCCTATTTGAATGGCCCCAAAACAATTTATCAGTAAATAGGCGTATGTAACATTCAATAAACATTTTTTTTACCTTTTGTGGTGTATATATATATATACAAGGCACGCCAGGACATGTTTACAGGGGGTGTATAGCATGGAAAATCATTCAAAATTTCAATCACACAAAAACTTTAAAAGCCAAAATGTTCTTACCAAAAAAAAGTAGTCGTCCCATCATCGAAGAAGTCCTTTTTCTTATAACTTTCCCAATTGTGTGCCGTTTTCACCCTTTTTTCTTGTATTTCATGCAGCTCTTCTTCCAATTCTTCCCCTCTAGGGCTAACGTTATTAGCCGAAATCACCATGGGCTTAGATTGCATTTAATGCTAGTTATTCGGCGAAATACGTTTGGAATAGCATCTGAGGATTAAACTGAAGCTGTTTCCCCTCACCTTAAATTCAGCGCAATTAAAATAGATTCAAAATCATCACTAGAAATTTATATTAATCCACACCGAGCTTGCATAAAATCGAATAATCATTCGATAGATAGAAACATGTTTTACGCCTTTCGAACGAAGGGCCCGAATTCGGGCCAATGAGTAATGGAGTGCCACTCTGTCTATAGCCTTCACGCGCTGCACTAGTGCTAGTCATAGTAATTCACATATAGCCTATAGAATGGAATCGAAAATGCCACCTGGAGGCGCTAGTCTATTACTAGGCTAAAACCAGTAATTTATAAACAAAAAATAAGTTTTAATGCAATATCAAACGCAAAACAATATCAAAAAATATAAAAGCGAAGCCAGGCGTAAAATTATACAAAAATAATCACGCGAATTCTATAAATAGGATGAGTGTCACAAAAGTACATTAATTTACTTACCTGGGTTACTGACACTCCTGCTTATTTGTTGCAGGTCAGCGCCCTCTTCAAAATCGAATGCGCTCGTGCATCGTCCAAAGACCGCAGCGCCGTCTGTTTTAGAATCCAGGAAGCTGAATTCCAAGTTGAGGAAAAAAAAAAGGATTGCTGTGGATTTTTAGTTTCGGATCAAATTTTTACGATTATTTTTACTAATTTCCACCCTTACATCTTGTGTCCGGGCGCCACATGAACAATAGTAGTTCACCATGATTAAGTTATTCACTTTAAAGCAGCAAAAGAAGGACGGAGAAGGTGCTCCCAAGGCCGGGAGTCAAAAAAGGGCTACAGCTGCTCAGCTCAGAATTTCAAAAGGTGATTCTATTAAGCTTCTTTTTATATTTAAAATAAGGCTAGAAACTGCGCGTTTACTATTGTGTAATCAATGTTGTACATTCGTTCGTGAATTGGACTTTGATTTCCGCGCTCACGACGTTGGCAAAGTGGTGAAATTCTCGAAATTTACAAATGCCATTTAGTTAGGCTTAATTTTTTTTTTTTTTGGTCAGCCATTATTACGTTTCTTCATCAGGATTTATTGCACCTCGTTTGATCTGGCAATGACTCACCGTTTAACCTCATGATTATTTTCTGTCTGTCATTCTGCCCTATACAAAACGGTGCCCAAATCGCTGATAAACTAAGATTCGTTAGTTTGACAGCTTTAGGTAGAATCAGCTGTAAGGCAATAAAATATCATTTCCTGTATATTATACTGTAATAATCATAGCTACTAAAAAGGTCTAGTTTTTATAAACTCAATTATGTCAAACAATGTGTTGATTGCAAATGCATTCTAGGATTAGTGCACAAAGGAAGATTCCGCACATCTAATTTAACCTAGCCTAACATAAATTGACCATATATATATATATTACGAAATATCAATGTGCTGAAACATTATAGATCAGCTGTGCAGATATTACTCAATCTTCATATGTAGTTTATCAGCAGGAATAAACATAATTAACGTTATTTACATTGCCATCGTTAAAGTTAAAAATTACCACAAAAAAAATGCCCATTTTTTAGAAAATATAAAATAAACCATCATCTGGCCTAAAGTAAAGCCCCGTTCTCACGGAGCCAATAAAGCCGCGACATTGATGCCCAAAAAAGTCATGATTTCTGTCGTCACGG
>JAQGCC010006037.1:0-10726 GCA_034698905.1 Xestoiulus laeticollis
CTGACCGAGTCTCATCATGATAACAAATACCTATAAAAAATAACGAATCCAAAATGCTTTTCCTACAGCGACAATCCATTATTACGATTATTTTGCATGAGGAAATTATGCAAATGTGCCTAGAGTGCCTGACTAAACTCCAAAATACCCTGACCAAAACTTACTCGTTAATGCATATAATTGGGTTTGTCATTATGAAAAATAAAATAGCAATTGCAATTAGAAGCTAATTAGAAAAAACACTAGATTTTCCAGCTGGATTATAAGGACTTAAAATTGTTTCCCCATGGAAGTAAATTTGAATAAGGAAAGCACACTTTATTTGGTATAGTTGAATTTTATCAAACAAATTTTAAAGAATAAAAAAGCATTATTATTAACATCAATATAATTGCTGCTCGTTACACATTGCCACTTGGCTCTCTGTTGGACACATGTTCAATAACAGCATATGCTCAGTTATAGAGGAAAACAATTAACAAATCTTTATTTTGAGAAGATAGTTTACATAAAAGAACAAAAAACGAACAACTGATATTTCATATGAATACATAAGAAACCCTGACATAGCCACCCTGTCAAGGATGGCTCTAGTTAGGGCAACTCTAGCAGAAAAATCAACTGTGTACCGCCACCTTTATAGGTAGAATAGTATGGAGATGGAAAGTTCAGGTAGTACAGAGATGGTCAGGATAGTATGTAGATAGTTCATGGTAGTGTGAAGAGATTGATAGGTGAAGGTAGTACAGTGCATAGAAGTGTGTAGGTGGAGAATTTCAGATTGTGCAGGGGAATGCCGAGATGGATAATATTGTAATAATATTTAGTAGCCATCTCCCTTTTATATTAGTTTGACATTGAAACTCAGATTGCAATGCGGAACCAGAAACAATTTTCAACCCAATATAACTGGAAATTTGCCTAACGTATAGATTAATGACTGCTAAGAAACAGGCCATTCTCTCCTGTGTAATTTATAGTGCAATAAAAGTGATTTCAGGTGTGAATAAAAGTGACTCACGACTCGCCACTTTGTATATGAACGCGTTATACCGTATGCACATGTTTATGGTGCAAATGTGCCCTTTTTGCCCTAAAACTATGCCTTTCCTGCTAATTATTGGATTTGGACCTGCAATTCGGCTAAAATTTACGCTTAATTTATTCCACGTGCACGTGTATCATAAATTACAACCTTGCAATTACAATTACTCACGATAAACATAAAACTAGTAAAATATCCTCTAGTATGCCATTTGATTTGCTTCCACATCGAAAGACCCATAGACTATGCTTGGAAAGATAATGTAAATTCGCTACGGGGAAGATTCTCCATACAATGTCACCAGGGAATTAAATGGACCTTATAGAAAGTTGGGTCACGGAGTGAATCCTATTACCTTATTGAATTTATATAATGAATAAGGCAAATTTACTTTTATTATGGTTCACCACCCTCTGAAGGCATACAAGACTAAACAGACGAAATTCTGAAGTTTAGTGTTCAGGGTTCGTCAATATATATCATGATATTTACTCCTATACATGTACATGTATTGCAGATAATGTGCAAAAATATGATATACATGTACATGTATATCACCATATTTTCCTTGAATTCTTTGTTCATTTTTATTTTGTAAAAGAATGGATGTTAAAATTTTAAAACCACAAAAAAGGTGAAGAAAATGCTTTTAAATTTTAACAAAATTATTATATGGAAATAAATTAACGTTTAATTTTGCATTATAAGTAAAGAACTAATCAACCCATCATTTAATAAAATGAAACTAAAACTGAAAGGATAAAAAAAGCAAAGTTGAGAAATTCCCACTCATTATCAAACACGTAAATCTTATTTTAGGTTTCAACTACATGTACAGTACATGTGTTTAGTTAGTTACAATTCTGTCCCTACAACTCTGTCCCTCTGGACAGACTCTGTCTGGACAGACTCTGCAAAAAAACTGCAGTTACAACTAAAAGCTGTTTTAGTTGTAACTGCAGTTTTTTTGCAAAGAAGAAGAGGGAAAGTTTGATGTGAATATTAGCGAGATTAAGCTGTCTTACGTTCAATGTGAACGTAAACGACAGTTTCGAATTGTACATAGGCCTGGCTGTCAAATAGTTTACGTTCACGTATACGCAAACCCATTCTGCTATACACATTCACCTGAATGTAAACGTGGAAAAAAACATTAAAAATGACAGTGCTGTCAGATAACTTGCCCTGCGTTTACGTTGAACTCAAGACAGCTTAATCTCGCACACTTTTCAATTTTCTGAAAATTTTAACTATTTATGAAAATATCACGATATTTTTTTACCCCTGTCAGTGTTGCCATGTTGTAAGAATGTCCTTTCCTATATTTCAGTTTTGTAATCGTTCAGTAAGGGCAAACATTACATGAAAGCATCTGTGTTTAACATTTACATGTACATTATGGTCAGCCTAGAGACTATATCCATTTGGAGCTCTGGAAATTGCACATGTCCTTAGGGACAGAGTTTCATCAGTCTGTGAAATCGTAAAATAAACAACAACAACTAATTGAGTGAGATTTAGAGGAGTTCGGGAGTTAAACGACTGAAAACAGATGCTGGTCTTGGTCATAAACAACAAGTTCCAGAAACTCCAAACATTAAGTCCTGGTCACATTTCCAAAATCGCATTACGCATGCACCCGTTTCGGTAGAATAAGGGATTTGTTACGTCAAAACTGAAGGGTGAGCAGTGACCAAAAAAAACTCAAAAAGGGTCAGAGGTCACCTTCATCAGCCTCAGCATTCCACGACCCAAGTGTCATGCTCAAAAATAGAAGCTAGGTTAGTGGTGTAATACAAAAACGTACGAATCTTGGTCTTCAGGCCTTTTTCACTAGATGGGCTAGTGCCACCTTCAATGTTATAGTAACTAGGCCATTCCCACTAACTGCTACTTACTATGTCACGTGACCAATGTTTGCATGTAACTATATTACATGCAAGTACATGTATAAAATGCACATGTAAAACGAATCAAACTGTAATATAAATATATACAGTATATGTTGAATTTCCCTGACTTTTTTTTAGAATGAATCACTTTTCCCTGACAATTCCGCCCTGAAATTACAACATGTACATGCATGGTATACGCGACGATGGATGTTGGAAAGCTTTGAGGTGTGAACAAGAACAAAAAATGAATATAGCGAGACATAATTTAACTGTTGAGAATTCTAAATGAACAATTATTATTCCCGGATGTTCTCGAAATAAAGAATGGAAAAGGTCATCGAGAAATAACGAGAATTAATTCAATCTTCACAAAAGACGTTCCCTGCATAATAAAGTACATGTATGTGTTGGTGGTTCGCATGCACGACATGCTGTTGTAAAGTCGCCCCATAGCAGTACAAGCCCTAAACGCATACATGTTTACATGTACTGATCAGTTCGTCTGAAAAGGTCTAAGACAATAAGATGAAACGTATCAAAAGTGTCTTAGCATTATTTTTTAAAATCTATTGAGTAGCAAAGGCGTCATAGCCTCCCAGGTGGAAAAAAATAGATAAGAGCCTTATATGAAATTTTCCAGATATGGCTGCATCCCAAATTGGCCACAAATACCCAGATATGCCATATCCACCCAAATAGATCTAGGTATGCCATATCTGGGTATATGTAGCCAATTTCGGATGCAGCAATTTCTGGAAAATTTCTTATATATATAGCCATATCTATTTTTTCCACCCGGGTATAAACACTGCAATTCTATCATTGGGAATGAATTAAATACCATCTACACTGCAAAAAAGTGTTTCAAAATTCCCATTGTACAGTTGTAGTAAATGTAGTTAACATACAGATAGTGTGTGACAAAAAGCAGCTGAGGTTCACGAATAGTGCAAGGAAGCCATTGTTTTGAACAAAGACTTAATAAAACAGCATTCGGAGCGTGAAGGTTCCAAGCCACCAAACACAAACCACAAGGCCCTTGACCAAGAAAGAAGATGAACAAAGAAAAATGGATGTCTAGACCACTTGTAATTATTCATATTGCGGGTTGGCTCATGAATGCATGTTTCATTTTTTCAGTTCTTCATCCCTATTAATTTTCACTATTTTTTTTTTTCTCAAAACCGACACTTGAAAATCGTCAGACACGCGAGCTGGCACGCTTTTAAGTGGACATTGATCGTTCTATAATAGCTTGATAGTTAACTATATACATTTACTTAAAATTATACCCATCATTTTTTTGGTCTTATTTTGAATTTATTTATAGTGGGAACAAAAAACAGTCACGATTTAAACTAGATTTTCTTAAACTAGAAATATCCGCTTACAAAACGGCCCTAGGCTTCGTGTGACTGCGCGTGCGCTGTTGACAAATAACCCTTTCTTATCCAGATTTTTAACTACTCTAAACCACCCGTTGCGTTTGGGGCTTTCGAGGGGTATCCAATTTCTAGAAATTAGTTGCGAATTCCTATCGAATTTGTATGCAGGGTGGAAAAACGCTTAAAACTGCACATCTCCATCCATAAAATGCACTTGCAAAAGGTTGAGGTCACGAAGGACATCCAACAACAAAACCAGATTTCACTTTTGTTTTTTAAAGCGGTTCAAGGACGAAAAAGCGACATTTAAAAGCTAATTGTTGGTGGTCCAACTAAACTGGAGAAATCCCCGGCCTTTCAAAAAGTCACCACTTCAATTTTGTCTTCGACGAAATGAAAATCGGACAAATTGCTTAATTTTGTGTTGCTTGTGAACAAGTGCGATTAGCGTCATTTTAGCGGATTGATATCTATCCTCATGTAGAATGCACGAGGTCCTATGCTCTGAACTGGCTGAAATGTAGACGCTGAATGCACAATTGAAATCAAAATAGCGCTTCATTTACAAGATCACGTGTTCAGTGGTCAAATCGAATTGGCGCTTCATTTAAAAGCCGTCCACTTACATTTCTGGTTGGCAAAAAAATGTTTTCTATAAAATTGGCGAGGTCACACATTTAAGCACTACTCGCGTATGTGCGCATCACTCCCTACCAAGGAATATGTCCGCATTTTTATTGCGTCTAGGATGCAATCGAATTCGTGAGCCGGGATATTAAAGGGAAAATGGATCTTATTAGAGGGATTGAAATGCAGGTTTACTTTAATCTCAACGAGAACGATAAACACAATATTACGCATGCGCATCAATACGTTATGCTCCTCAAAGACGTTATGGTATCACGTTAAACTAATGAAATTGTAGTCTCCCCTCAACCACAAACCCATTAACGTTGACCCAACGCATGCGCATTGGCAAAAACAAACCAGTGCTGCCAATGTCGTTAAGATTAAAGGAAACTTGTGCAATCCCTCTAATTTCATTAGTTTAACGTGATACCACAACGTCTTTGAGGAGCAAAACTTATTGATGCGCATGCGTAATAGTATAATCCTCTATTCTCTCGACCTAATGTTAATATGACAGCATGCACGTAAGGACAGTAGTTGTATCCAACCCACACGTTTTTTAAATGACTGACATTCGACCACAATGTTTCAGGCACTGATTAAGCCATAAATTGTCATCAAAACCACGAGCTCAATAGTGCGAAACCCAAAGATTAAACCAATCTTTCCATAGTTTTCAAAAGCCCCTCTATATTACAACACCAAAACATCCTTATTGAAAGCACTAATCGACTCCCACGCAACTGATTAAACATCTCGTGCATCATAAAAATATATAATAAAATCTTAGAAAAGCATATTTATTTTCCAGCAAACACGTGTTCGACATCAAGCAGGAGCAATAGTTTGCCGCTTGAATTTCCCAGAAAAAGCGATTGAAAAAAAAAAATAATAATAATAATAACATGAGAAACTTTATCGTCTAGCAGATTATTAGACCATAAAACGGGGTTTAATGTTCCAGGGTGAACTTAAAATAATGGGCGACATTATTCAATATACTGACGCTCGTTAAAAGTGAGAATCAACCCCAACCCACAGCTAAAATTGACCTTTCGCAAGGACGGGATCACAATTTCTTCTCCCAGATCAAATGGGTTCAAGTAGTTCAGATCGTGTTTTACACTAAAACCATCCAAATGACCCGGAGTAACTGATGACGCCACGAGATGGGGGATTTTGACGTTTACACGTCTTCAGTCACTCTGGAACATTTGGATCAATAACTATAAAAACAAACAAAAATGGGAGATTAATGGTGAAGTGAGTTTAATGTTGTGCATATCACGTTACACCAAAATTGATTTAGCGTGCTCCGGTTAGTGAACTAACACTAGAAATGCTCCACTAGTTAATAAAATGCTTCCATAGCTCTTAGCCCCAGACGAGACTAGGCTGTTTACGCGCGTTTAGAAAGTCTCAAACAATGCATTTAGTGGAAAATAATTTTCGTATGCCGTATTAGTGTGCAAATTTTATAATTCTAGAATTTAAATTCGATGCCCTGTTTGAGGCTAGCTAAACGCGTGGAATCAGCCTAGTGTGGCCTATGGGGCTAAGGTTCCATTGGATTTCCAAAATGACCATCTCTTTTTACTCCATAATTGCATAGTATAGCACATGAAAATCAACACGTTCTGCATTTCCTGACGATTAAATATTGACGATATAATATCCAAATATTAGATTTGGTTACATGAATACACGCGTAATGGATTTCATCATATATAGCTGAAATCAGTTTTCATGAAACCAAATTCCATATAAGCTGATTTTCAAAATTCTAAAAAGTGTGGGGGTGTCCAATAAATCAGAACTGATTTTGTGACCGCAATAAAGTAAGCTTTATGTCCAAATGGCATTTCGCAAAAATATGGACAAATACTCGTTTGTCAAATTCTGAAAACCTAAAATGGATGAGTAACTTAATTATTACATGTACATTAATTTTGGCGCCTAACTAATGGTTACTATAATCTCTACACATACAACATGTACGTAACAGCCTACGATTCGTCATATCGTTACGTGACGCCAGAATGATTTCCGCCACTTTATGACTCAACTAAAAAAGAGCGATTTGCCAAATTAGGATTGCTGTTTATAACATCTAAATTTGGAAGTTATTGACGAACGTGCGTTGATCAAACCAATCTGTACTCCCACCCATATCACCATAGGGGGCCTCACTAAATAACATAAACAAATAATTTGAGAACTCATCAAGTTTTTTTTGTGAAACAAATGTGACGTCCCAACTGCCATGTTACAATTTTGCGTTATCAACATTCCTGAGACATGAGATACAGCTGAAGAGAACACTTGGGGATCTATCAAGATATCAATACATACATGTAAGCTTAGTATTGAAAAATGTAATTGTTTCATTTGCCATACAGTAAGGCTAGTATAGGGTTCCCCCAGACATGAAACCTTGAACTTCCATGACATTTCTATTTTTTTAAAACAATTTTCCCTGACCATCCTGACGGCTGAAAATTGAGGGGGAAATGACAACATGCCCATCAACTTCTTCAAAATAAATCAATTTTCCATACTTTTTGCAAAACATTACATGTACCAGTCTTGTTCAAATAAAATCACATTTCCCAGGATTTTTCAAAACATCACTTTTCCCATACATTTTAAAAAAAAAAAAAAATGACCTGTCCTAGACTTATTTAGTACAGTGGGGCCTACCCTGTTAATAGTTGTCACATGGCAAGGATGGTAAAAATCATATGTGCCCATGTTTAAATGTATATTTCACACGTACCAATATACACCATCGTTAAATTAATTTCTGATAGGACCAGTTGGGGTGGGAGGGCAACCTTTGGAATTTTAATACTTTGAGAAAACATTGGAACCACTATTCGTGATTCCACAACTCCACAATTTTAAATACATGTATCAGCATAAGCCACTTCAAGGAATCAACCATTATAAAACCACAAAATGTTTTTAATTAAACGTGCCTTCATTGCAAGCCTTCCATCACGTCACGTAACCCGCATGCAAAGTTGCACAATTTCGCGGTGACATTAATTTATGAACCATTAAATCCTCTAAATATCAGGGAGGGGGAAGGTGGGGAAAAGGACTTAAAAAGCTGTATGAAAACCTGGTAGAAAAAAGCCAAAAATGATGTCCAATTGAGCCACAATGATGGGTCGCGACACCATGATGGACCAGTTTTTGAAGGAACTTTCAATAGGCGTTACAATATTGCATTTCCGACCTCATGGAGCCTCACAATAAGGCGTTAATGACACAGGTGGTAACGTGGTTCAAATAAACATACAAACCCCCTTCCGTGAATTAATATTTGGGTCAGCAATCAGGCCAACTATTTTTTTTATGTTTTATGCGCTACGTTTAAGTGACTGTGCTTCTTGGGATGTTAGGCGGGTTTTAAAATTAATATTATTATTATTATTGAAGATTTTTAATCCGGCTTGCACGCAATGGACTGTCATGAGCACCAAGGGCATGAGGAACTTATTAAATACACTCCAGATAAGCTGATAATGGTCTAAATCGGGGTTTTCAGATAGCTAATCATGAACCTGGTGCTAAACAGGAAGTTGTATATGTTGCTAACCTGGGCGCCGCCATTTTGAATGTCCTCAACCAAATTTAGAAGCTTGACATTCAGTCAAATCTTGGTCAATATTCAACGAGTTTGCATGACTGCATTGACAGAAAGAACATTTGTGGATGCCACCATGACCTAGCTTAAAAGGAGTTAACAAGCATAAAGTTCAATTAAAATATGCGATTAAATTAAAACTTGCAACCACTTGTAGGCCTATTGTCTGTTTTGAGGACAACCATATTGAAGTTGCCAACGTGACTGTCGCAGACTTTTTTTTGTGTTGAATGACACACAAGTCATGAATTTTATATATCGTTTCAGGCTTCTGATGTTTCGATAGATACAGCATTTATCATGGTATCCAATGATCTGGAAAGTAGGTAGGCTAAATCAGGATGGCCACAAAATTTTCATTTTCAATTTCCCTGACTAAAATCCACAATTCCCTGACCAAAACTTACTCGTTAATGCATATAATTTTGTTTTTCATAATGAAAAATAAAATAGCAATTGTAATGAGAAGCTTGGCAAAACACTAATTTTGTTACAAGTCCAGCTGGATTATATGGTCTTAAAATTGTTTCCCAGGGAAGAAAAGTAAATTTGAATAAGGTAAGCCCGCATTATTTGGTGTTTTAAAGAATAAAAAAAGCATTACAATGTATTATCAACTTCAACATAATTGCTGCTCGTTATACACAATGCTATATTTAGCTCTCTGTTGGACAATGTCCAATAACAGCATATGCTCAGTTATATAAGAAAACAATTAACAAATCTTATTTTGAGAAGATAGTTTACATAAAAGAACAAAAAACGAACAACTGATATTTCATTAGAAAACATAAGAAACAGCTGAGAAGATTGGAGCAGGGATAACATTTTGATTTTATTTGGGAAAACTTCACTGATCACTTATTTTTTCCCTGACTTCCCTAACCTGTAGCCACCCTGTTTATGGATAACCCTTAAAAACAAAACAAGATAATTAAACAATATGTTAATGGCCCATTAGCGAGATGACATGGCTGCACGTGCTCAGATTGACTGACAGCGAAGTGCCCCTATTTTAAACATCTGAACATTACCCTTTGTACATCAGATACTTTCGATTCGGGTGTTGGTAAATTTGCATAAGAGTACCACTTTATTTGGATTCCATCAACAATGTTTAAGCTTTCCAACGATGAAAGAAGTCCGAAATCAACAACACCCATCGTTTGTCAAATATGAACAATGACGACTGTCAACATTTTTGCTACCTTATCAATCCGTATTGCGTCTCTTCGGGAATTTACAATTATTGGTGAAATGGGAGGGGTGCCATAAAAACCGTGCAACGTAGTGTTTACAAGTTTATACGTATGAAAAAAAGAAATTGCATTCATTATATTCATTCAGAGGGTTAGCAAAAATTGCAAACAACTGCTTGTGCAACTATTTGCACAAAGATGGCGGATTTCACTCCCTCGCCTAGCAATGACACAGCAAACAGTTTCAACCCTATACTTTTCCCATTATCCGAACGAGAAAAAAAGACGAAATTCCGAGACAAAAACAAATCTTTTTGACATATCGATAAACCCCTGTTTGAAATGTTGGCTCCGGTCATAATTTCTATCTTGAATGAAATAAAAATTGGACAAATTTTCTGGTAAGACACATCTCCGCCAATTGGATAAAACTTGTGACCGCGCCAAATTTAAAGAGGATACAAAAATAAAATGTGAAAGCAATGTCCTCTGTAGACGAATTTCAAATGAAGGGCCGTTACAATATAGCCACTGAACACGTGGTATTATATGATTGTTGACTCCAGTCACATGTAGTATAGGAACCAGCATGCTCACTAGATGAATTCTCGGGTGGCCGAAAATGGCGGACTATTACTAACGCTCTAATATCACCACCTGCTGGTGAAGTAGCGAAATAAAGCATCACGCGCTCTTATATGAACATTCTAGTCTATTATATCACTGTGATTCTATTCTATCAAATGGTCACGCATGCGCAGTATATGCTAAGTCGAATGTTCCGCTACTTCGCCACTATGGTGCGCTGCGAGCGCGTCGGCCACCCAAACTTCAAAGGTATTAAGGGTGCGTTCACATGGCAAGATTTTTGTCTGCCAGATTCCCAACACCAACTGTCTGGCAGTGAAATCTGGCCGTGT
>JAQGCC010006038.1:0-10725 GCA_034698905.1 Xestoiulus laeticollis
ATTTTTATCAATTTTTATTTTTGTATTATAACAAGTAGTTTTTTTAAAAGTATGTATCAAAATTTTCCTCATAGCAATACAACATGCAGTTCAGTTCCCCCTTAAAGAAACACTGTCTACAATAATCTTAATGTTCAAATGTGCCCCGCTCCCCTACCGTTTTTAAAATCTGATATAATGTTTACCATATAAATTTACGTATACTTTCCAGTTGAAGAAGGCTTATCCAGATGCCCACTTGAAGTTTCCAGGCAAGAAAATTTTTGGCAATAATTTCGATCCGTTGTTCATACGGTCGAGGAAGGAAGGACTCAACACATTCGTGCAACGATTGGTGACCAACCCACTTCTATTCCAGCAGTAAGTAAGACAAAAATCGTCATGCAGATTGCCTTCTATGGTGGTTCTAAATGCATATTTCTTGCATAATTTTAGTACGGCTGTCAAGTCCTTCTTCGAACTTCAAAGTCTGGAGACACTGGATGAGCAGTCCCAAGAAGAAGACACTGCGGATGATGCATCTGACAACAACTCAGGGCCAGTATGTGCAGAAATTTCTACATTATTTTTTCATAAAATAATAATATGCATTCTGTTCTGATAACTGTATTGCTGTTTTTCAGGATAACAATAATGAGAGGTCCGTCAACTTGGGTCGGTCAGAGAAACTCCAGTAAGTTGCAGGAATGAGGTTTACAGATATCCTAGCCACTTTTAGGGTCAACAATATAGGAATTATACTGCATTTTCTTTGAAAATATAGGAGTTATAACAACTGAAAGCGTAAAAGAGCCGGTAAATCCCACAATATATGAAATACTGTCATGGCATTTATTTACATGGCATCGGTGTCACGTATTCTATTTATCCTTGATAATTCAATAAACCACACTGCTAACAATGTATGGGGGATGGGGTGTATTTCAGACTTTTAAACACTTTTTAAGGACTTAAAAGACTTGTTTGTCACCCTGGTTATTACAATCCTGTACAAAAGTTAATGAAAGTACAGGAATATTGATCAATATTGATCAATCGTATAACATAGGACATCATCAAAAATATTGGAAATATAGGATGGCTGGGATACCTGTAATATCTGCGAGTTGCAACACTTGTGGCCATCAATTTACAAATTTGTCTCCATATTTCAGTGCGCGTCCCAGTGACTTCGAGTTCCTAAAGGTGATAGGAAAGGGCAGTTTTGGAAAGGTGAGCTTTCTTGCATCCTCCCAACGAAATTTTGTCATTTTAGTAGAAATCTGAAATATATTATTGTCCTTCAGGTTTTGCTGGCAAGACACAAGTGCGAAGGCAAGTTATACGCCGTCAAGGTACTCCAGAAAAAGACTGTCCTGAAACGCAATGAGGTACATCACATCATGTCCGAGCGCAATGTGCTGCTCAAGAACCTCAACCATCCGTTTCTGGTGAGACTGCACTACTCATTCCAGACTTCCAATAAACTCTATTTCGTACTGGACTATGTCAACGGCGGAGAGGTAAGATGATCAAAAACACTATAAATCATTGAATTGCATCCAATTACCGCATGAAGTACACTGCAAATCAAAACATCATAAATTAAGTGTCCATGAAATAAGATGCATCTTAATTTCACCACTATTTCAAACTTAAAATTAGTTGAATTTTGTAATGAGATTGACAGTAAACAAAAAAAATGCAGAAGATGCATCTTAATTTAAGTTAAATTTCTTAAGATGCATCATAACGTCTTATTTCGTGGACAGCTTTTAAGATGTTTTCATTTACAGTGTATTGCATATTATAAGTATATTTCCCTCCTTTTACTAATTCTTCGTAGGGATGACTATTTTTATTTAGACATTTTAATCTTAGTATTTAAACATAGCATCTATATTTTAGGAATTTTATATTACGAGCCGTATTGATGAAACCTTAAAATTCTTCATGATTTTAGCATTTTTTAAATGTTTTTTATAATGTATGTTTATAATGATGTACCATTTAGAGTGCATTGTAGAGTGCACGTGAAATGTGACGTCACATCAACAAATCAATATGTGCTACTTTAAATAACAAGTTTGATCAAAATATCTTTGCGAATTTCAGAGGGGAGGGGGTCAGAGCTTTGTGACGTCATATTTGAGGGGGTCTGACTTTTTGTGACTAAGTGTGACATAATTAAGGGGGTTCAAAAATCTGCCAAAATCGCGTGACATCATTTATGAACAGATCCTAATCGTATCTAACATCAATGTATACAAATGTGTAAAATGATTACTTATTCTTGCTAATACAAGAAAAAGTCGTTTTTATTATTGGCAAAGAAGTATAAAATGAGAAATACAAATATATTTGTTATTGCCTGTAAAGTTTATAATTGTAGAGTGTGTGGCAAACTTTTCGGACATAATGTATTTCCATGAAATGTTGTTAAGATGGCACTGCATCTTGGGCTATGAAACTTATTGGACAGGAATAAGGTTAACTACTTCAAAGCATTTGGAATGAAAAGTTACCTCTATCATTCTTAACAACAAAAGAAATGCCCATTTAACAATGCTTTTAAAACTAATGATTCTAAATTATAACAATCTCGTTTTAGCCTAGCTAGCTGCTAACTATTGATAAAATCTTCAGGGATAATGTAAAAATTATCCAGTTTTTCTGTCCTATAAACTTTAGAACGACCACCTTATCACAAATAATAGAAATTTACAGCATGCTATCCTGCAAATGACTAATAAATAAGTACTGAGCAAGAAATCAATTTAAATAAAAGAGTAAGCCTCATAAAATATCGATAAAAATTAAGCACTTCTCGTTCTAGTCCATTTAAGGTCCGTTCTGATGTTTTCCTCTTATTTAATGGCTCGAAATGCCATTATGAACCATCCTCTAATTGCTGTTGCACCTGAAACTATAGCAATTATAGCTGATGGTAATGCTCTCAAACCCACAATTAAAGATTGAGGAGGTTCTAAATTCGTTTTAATTACTCAACAACTCTATGGCCATTTATGGTTTTCGCGTGACTCGCATTTCACTCAACAGCTAGGGGTAACAAACAGATCTAATTCTGTTTGCATTCCTAGAACAAATAAAATCTAGCTTTGAATTTGGTTTTGATGGCAACTAAATGATCAATTAAAAACGAGGTTGCTCAAGAAACAATTGTAACTTGACTGTCATAAAAGGTGTTGACGAGATTGTAACAGTACATCACCATAAGAGAGAATCAGGGCAGGGTCATTGTTGTCAAACTGTAGAAAATTATAGTTATATTTCAATCATCCAGGTATTACAGCCACTTTTAAAGATAAAAATATAGGAATTATATTGCATTTTCTTTGAAAATATAGGAATTTTAGGACTTTTTAAAAGTTAAAGGTAACTAATGTATTCTTTAGAATTTTATTTTTAATTCACATTTATGTCAAAATTAGGTCAAAATTACTGTTTTTAGCACATCAGATTCGTAATTTGTAAAAAAAAAAAAATTGGGATCCCTATTTAAACTTTCAAAAAGAGCTCCCATTCTTCTTAAAGGTGGGCCAGGGGTCTTCCAGGGGCAGTTCTATCAGTTTTATACTTATTCAACATGCTGTTTCAAACATCATACTTTTTATCATAAAATACGCAATTATTTGCTTATCTGCATCACGATAATAGCAACAATTTTCTTGGACTGGGAGTAACTTCAACTTTTGAAACATCATTTTTACAACAATTATTCAGAGCGTATTTAAAACATTCATATAAATATTTAGGACATTTAAGAATGTTTAGGACTTTTTTAGGACGTCACTTGTTTGTCATCCTGGTTGTTACAATTCTGTACAAAAGTTAATGGAAATATATGACGACATCAAAAATATAGGAATTTATAGGACAGCTGGAATGCCTGTTAAATGGCACTATAAAATTAATTGCTATTTGTATTCTCATTGCAGCTATTCTTTCATCTGCAACAAGAAAAGCACTTCAATGAGGAACGAGCCATGTTTTACACCGCTGAATTGGCCAGCGCAATCGGCTACCTGCATTCGCAAGGCATTGTTTATAGGTTGGTTGATAGTATTTATACCATTAACATGCAGAGTCGAACAAATAACGTTGATTGTGATATTAATGGTTTTTCTCTTTCTGACAGAGATCTGAAACCTGAAAATATTCTCATTGATTACGAAGTAAGTATTCGTAATTGCTGCGTGCCTGCGGTACCCAGCTTAAAATTTAGGGGGTGTTACAACTTCTGGGGGCGATGTGTATTGATAATTTTTCTGCAAAGATCCCACTAAAATGTGACTGTTTTTAGGGTCACGTTGTCCTCACCGATTTCGGTCTCTGCAAAGAGGGTATCAGGGGTAGCGACACGACGAGCACGTTCTGCGGTACACCAGAGGTTTGTACAATCAAAACTGTATCCTACACACATAGTTTTATTATTGTATGTTTAATTGTTTTTTTAAATTTCTTAGTATTTAGCCCCTGAGGTCTTGAAAAGGCAGGCGTACGACCGATCAGTTGATTGGTGGTGCTTAGGTGGCGTTTTGTACGAGATGCTGATTGGCTTGGTAAGGAATTTGGGAATTCATTATTAGCATTAATTTGGAGCGCTTTACGAATCTCTGCTTTTTTTAGCCTCCGTTCTACAGCCGTGATGTATCCAAAATGTACGACAACATTCTAAACAAGCCGCTCATTCTCGACCAATCCATTTCAGCTTCCGCAAAAGATATTTTAGGAAGTGTGAGTACTTTTTACGAAAGTTTTAATATGGCCGCTAAAATGCAGACGACGGGTTATATGACAAATATTTTTAAAAAAATCATATTTCCGATAAATTAAGTCTGCGGAAGAATATCTCGGGATTCCTAAAAGTTTCTTTCTATTCTTCAATTTCAGCTTTTGCAAAAAGACAAAAACCAAAGATTGGGTTCTGGAGATCGAGATTTCGAGGACATCAAATCTCACGAGTTCTTTAAATCTATTGATTGGGATGACTTAGTAGCCAAGCGGATTACTCCACCGTATCATCCTAATCTAGTAAGTGTGATTTCGTAACATTTCCAAAAAGCACTCTACCTGCAAGTAGCGCACCTTATGGTTCTGTCCCAATGGGATGCGCTACTCACAGGTACCGTGTATATGTAAACAGTGAAACCTGTGAATAACGCACCCCATTGGGACTTAATGAAAATGTACAAATATATATGTTGCAATTTTAAATTGTTTTTAATATAAACAAAACCGAAAAATACATATAGAAAACAAATGTATACGCTCGCATACAACTGCATCTATGTAGATGTAGCCATTTTTACTTTATATTGGGTGTACATGCATGCATCTAAATGGTAAACATGCATTCACTGTGCTAATGCATTTTATTTGACATCGCCCTCATTTCGGGATTTCCCATTGGGTGAAATTTCATTGTTGCATGCTTTGGCGAACACTGTTCGCAGGTAAAATCGTGGTTTAGTCCCAAGAAACCAGTGCGCAAGTCACGTTTCGCAGGGAATACGCTATTTAGAGGTTGTTTGTTTTATAAAATCGATCCGTGCAGACTGCGAGGGTGCGCTACTCCCAGGTAGTACTTTATATGTAGGGCGCTTATTCGCAGGCTTCACCATATATATATAGGACCTACATAATAACACACAATACTAAATCAACATCTACCAAAAAAAAAAAACACTCCGTAATGCAAGATCCTTAACCTAATTGTTAATAATGACAGCAAGTTATCTTGTTTTGCGTTACAGAAGGGGAGAATGGACCTAAAGAACATTGATCCAGAATTCACGAAAGAACCCATTCCAGGTACTTATTTCCCAACATTCTTCGCTTTCAGTGGCGTACGTGACTGTAATATCATCAAAACAATTAAATATATACTTCCACAGCTTCCATTGGCCAAGCATCGCAGGGCATCACTGCCAGCGTTCAAGATGCCGACACCAGTATTTTCGATGGGTTCTCCTATGTGGAAACTACCCAATATCTCCAATGAATGTTACGGCCGGCAGAGGGCACTCTAGTCACAGTTTCATGTGCCCAAATTTACCAGTTCTTCGTTCAGATTTCGCCGTTTTTTTTTAACTCCATGCTCAGTTTGTGTTCTTGGACTGCTGTTCGTATCTGTAATCAATTCTTCCTGTAATACACCGCAATAAAATGTATGTTTTTCTCTTAAAAATCAAGGAATTTTTCCAAAACCATGCTACTACAAAGACTGGAAAATTCTGCATTTCTTCTGAAACATTGCTATAATTATAGGGGTACTCAAATGACTATTTTTGAGCAGCTGAATCCTTTGGCATTTCACCCATATGCTGAGTAGTTTGTTACGTTAAGTCAATTGGTTGAGTGTCATTTATTACAAATACATGTGGAGTAAATTGTAAACATTTGGAACGGAGAGTTTATTTTAAAATCTCACATATCCCAGGGATGTGATTAAAAGAAAATACCATTTTCCATTACAGTAAAACAAGGCCACAAATACAATGAACTGATAAAATATTTTATTTTGGCTGAACAGAAAATATGTATAGTAAATATTTTTAAAAACATGTGTATACACCTGGTCAAATTTGTACTTATTTAAGTATTACTTCACTGCGCAGAACAAATCTAGAAAATATGGGTTAAAAGTTGTTTTTTGTTGTTGCCAAAAACATATCTATTGACAGAAATAGTACAAAATGTTTCTGGTTGTCACATAAAACTTAAGTGCTACAAATCATCTTGGGATAGATAAATCTTGGCATTAACATATGTACTAAGGCTAAATTTGACAGTAATGTTGCACTCGAGGATGAAAAACACCCTTTAATGTCTAGTCCACATCATGGAAACTGTTTCATGAAACACAAAACTTAAAACATTTCATGACAAAAATGTTGCACGTGAATTGTTTCGATACCTTTGTGAAGCAACATGTTTCATAAAACAAGGTGTCCAAACCAATGCAAACACCATTGAAACATTTCATGAAACTGTTTCAAATGTCGTGGAAATGTTTCCTTGGTGTGTGTGGACTAGGCATTACGGTGTTTTAAGATTAAGACTTATCAAAAATCTCATTGAAAAATGCATGAAAACTACTTATTAAAAAAGCAAATTGTAATAATTTTTGCAATCAATTTGTCAAATATTCTGCAATGCATCTGAAATATCAGGAATATCGCTATATCCGGCATCGTTATAAGCAAATTCCACAATATTTTCAAAAAGAGTCATATATAATGCAATATTAAAATTCTGTGAAAAACTAATAGAGTCGCAATTGCGATCATAACTATTTATACATTTGGGCTGAATATTTGTACTTTTCCAAATATCCTGCTAAATATACATCTTGTTTCTAACAAATAAAAATAAATTGTTTGAATGTAGTTAAAGAAATCTTAGTTGGGTGTTTGTACAAAGTTTGTACAAAAAATTCTAAACAAACAACGGTGTAAAACACACTTAGAATTATCAAAATGGCGACAATTGCGATGGCTATAATGAGTATAAAAAAAGATATCGCAAATATAATGGCTGATAAAGAAAGTTAACTATAATGAATAACGTAATAAAATTGAGCAAAAGGAAAACGGTTAATAAGAACACATAATGATCATAAAAGCAATAAACAAGCTGAAAAACGATAGAAAATATTTCAAATCTGCAAATGGATATTGTACAGAACGAGGTAGTTACAACCGGATTGATACACACCGGTAAATAGACATTTCACAGGTAACATAATTTGTATAAAAAAATGGTCCCTAGACGCTGCAGGAAGTTCACCTTATAGCTTCGCATGCAGTCATATCCATCAATTTATCCTATCATCTAACATAACGATACAGTATTCTCAAAATGTTAATTTTGAAAAGAAAAATAATCATCTTGGGAGAAATGTCAACAATTTTTATTCCCATCTAATTGCCAAACATCTTCAAACCCCTCCCTCCTATTTTATTGACTTAATTAATGGACGACCTGAACATATAAATTGTCGGTAAATACATGTTCTGACAACATTAACCTAATTTTCGATTTCTAGTTTAGGAAATACACAAATCTTGTTTTGATTATAATACACTGTATTATGAATAAAGATGAATGCTCCATGGGAAAATGATTCGGATATAATTACATGAAACAGAGATTATTGCTGATAATTTGCTAGTTCAAAATCTCAAGCTTAGTCCAACGTTGGAAGACATTTTCGATATTAAGACATATCATAAAATAAGATAACCTGACATGAAGGATTGGTTTTAGTCTTAAGAGCTGTTTTTCAAATGCATGCTCTTAAGACTACAGGTAATGCCATGTACACAAAGTTAAGACCTAAAGCATCTAACATTTTGGAGGTTGGAGGAGAAGCTTTTTCAATTGAGGCAAAATTTCATGAAATTTTGGGGAGATATACTGTAAAATTTGGAAACAGGGGCCATGGAGAAAAAAACTCGACATGTACTTCGGTACTGCATTGTCCAAATATGAAAAAAATATAGCAAAGAAAATATAATAAAATTTCTAAAACTTTCAAACGGTAAAAGGCATAAAGGCTTGCAGACTTTCAAATAATTTCAAAAAAATGCATATATGTTTTACCAATCTACAAGCAGCTAACAAATAATCTAAAAGCATTCCCAAACTAAACAACGCAAGTATGATGTATGGCACAGACAGTTAACGAAAGATTTCCAACAATGTTGTCCAGTATTTCTAGAAAACTATATGGCACATACAACGTACTGCATGTCACCGTTTACAACATCTAAAGAGATAAAAAAAACTTGAACGAATTGAACAGAATAAAAGCTCGAAATTGGCAGGATCAACCGGATCAAAATGGTCACAATAAAATATTTTCTATATCAAATTTGGGAATCGAGATATACATTTGTATTTAGAGTATAAAAATCTGTACAAAAATAGGCATTTTCACTAACTATGCAAAATAGAGTAAATATTCTTAAGTATCCTACTTTTTTCAAAGCAAGGGATTCAAAATCGTCAATGCAAAGTCGAGAATTTTATAATTTGTTAATGCAAATTATAGCTTCGAATTAACCAAAAACATGATCGAATAGTAAGGCAATTAACTCGGTCTTTGAGCATAATAATCAGTTGCGCACAATGAATTCCTTATAACTCATAGTGTCTTAATCTTAAGTCTTCCAATTGCCCACGTCACGTTTTCCAATCGTAATTTCCCTTGTCGTCCTTTATGGATTATAGGTGACCGTAGTTACTGTTTTATAGTGGGTTAATTGAGGAATCGATCAGGTTTCCTTTAATCTTAACGAGAACAATAAACATACTATTACGCATGCGCATTAATAAGTTATGCGCTCTAAAAGTCGTTAAGCTCCTCAATGACGTTGTGGTAACACGCTAAACTAATGAAATTGTCGTGTCCACTCAACCACAAACCCATTAACATCGTCCCCACGCATGGGCATTGGTAAACAAAACCAATGCTGCCAATATCGTAATGATTAAAGGAAACCTGCGCAATCTCTCTATTCTAAAATTAGAAGGAACGAGAACGTGTTTGTCTGTACTATTGACTGCTTTACATGTATTTTGAAAAAAATGGTTTAGAAAATCAAATCTATAGTTGTTAAAAATGGGATTGTTGGAAAACAATGTTGTTTTCGGAGACCCGTTTCATATGTGTCGATTAACAAGTATAATATAATCTTATATATTTTATCTTTTTCAGGTAATATGTAATAATAATATCAATATATATCCTGTAGATCAGGTGAAATTTACGTTTCGTAACTCATTGTAGCACGTGGCAGGCGATTTCTTAATTTAAAGAGGGTTTTAAGACAAAATATTGTTTGGAATTTACAGAATAGTACAAGGGGTTTCGTTATTTATATTTTCAACATTTTGGCAATAAAGTAAAAATTTCAAAGGTTCATTTTTGTCCAACTAGGATGTTTTTTTTTCACCATGCATGCAAACTGTCGGACATTGGAAAGCGCCGATGACTAATGGCAATTCTAGACTAAATTTTGGTTAAAAAAACTCTGCAACGATAACAAAATATAAAAAAGCATATAAAGCATGTATATTACAACGAAATCTTTCGACAATGATGACTGTTTGCGGAGGAGGCAGATAACGCGAATTTTTCCAAAATCTTGAAGAAATTTGGCAAAAATTTTTTTAAAATATTTCTATTAAAACGGATATAACTCGACTCCAATAGAGATTTGTATAAAAATCCGGATATAAGAAAAGTACACATAGTATAAATCTTGTGAGGGAGCTTGTCTTCCAATGTGCTTTCATATAAAAACTTTAGTTGTAATTAACAGTAAAAGACGAGATAAGGTTCTTCGATGCATTTTAAATAAATTTTTTGTCAATTATAGCAGAAAAACTAAAATCATACTATCGTACAAATCAATTTTAGTATATCGCATGGGGTGAGGTTGATATCTGAAAATAAAACCCTCAGCAGGAATTTACACTCGGAAGGAACTTTGACAGAAGCATCCGGTATGTTGCTAAAACTGACACCACGTGCTAAAAAGCACGTGCTAAAAAGCACGTGCTTTCAAGCACATGCATCGATTAAGAGCATGTGCTTGAAAGACCATGCATCGATTTAGAGCACGTGCTTGAAAGCCCATGCTCTAAAGCCCCGTTCTCACGGAGCCAATAAAGCCGCGACTTTTCTGTCACGATTGCAAACTCCATCGTGCGAAC
>JAQGCC010006039.1:0-10724 GCA_034698905.1 Xestoiulus laeticollis
CAAATCGAAAAAATACGATGTGCATGCGCACTCACCGATTTCTGCAGCAAAAACGCGTAGTCAGAATACGGCATTAGTTTGTTCTATAAAATCGATCCGTGCCGACTATGAGGGTTCACTACTTCCAGATAGTAAACATAATGTTGGGTCTTTATTTGCAGGTTTTGTTGTATGACTTTTAAAATATAATTGAAAGATAAATTATGCAGACCTATATCTTTCTTTTGTTAAGTTTATAGCAATAAAATGACCCTCAAAGTTGTAGTAAGTAAGAAAGTTGAGGGCTCTTTGTTAGAATGCATGAATGAAATGAAAACTGTTAGACTGTTTTCCCCGCCAGTCTCACTTTCCGCATGCTGTTAACATCAACCCTGATTCCCGATAAATAGAAACTTTGAAGATGCAGCTGGGGATGCAATTACCAGAATAGAGCAAAGTTCACGCCAGACAGCTGGATGTATGTCGACCTTTAACTCGTTAAGTGCCAGTGTACAATGTCGGCCATCCTGATATGCAAATTAGAGAAATTAACAAAGAGGAAGGAAAGGGGTCAAAGGAATTTTAATTGACCGAGCACGAAATAAAGGAAATGAAAGACAGAGAGTGGGAGTCACAATTTGAAAAGAGATGGTCGAGAATGGACAGCCAGCCGCCCCATAGCCTGGCACCCCAGACAGATGGATAGACAGCTAGTGGATGTCAGCCACCACCAGATAGTCTGATGCCCTATCCAGTGTGTCCTAGGGGTTAGCATCAGCCACCAATAGCCTGTTCCATAGCCAGAAAGTCTAGAACCCAAACATCTGATGCAGAGAGCTGGATGACTAGGTGATAGAAGATGAGAAGCAAGAACAGACATGTGTTGCTGCCATGTGCCTGTGGTGTCAGCAGCTGTGTGCTAGTATGGATAAAGACAGTCGCGTTTGGCGACTGTTGAAGACAGTTTCGCTTTGCAAATCGCCATGTAACTACAAGAAGGTCATCAAAGACAGTCACGTGCTGCCGATTGCCACATGCCTACATAAAGGTGTTAAAAGACTGTCGTCACAATGTTCCAAGGTGTCAAGACCGACACCTTGCTGCCGCTTTACAGATTGCGAAAGACATTAATGCGTTGCCGATTGCCACGTACCTGCCCAGCTAAACAGTTCTGAAGTGAGGATTTGCTGCCGTGTGTGCCGTGTATTGTGTTGTGTTAGACACTTCGCGTCAATCGCGTTGCGAGAACTTTATTGGAAAAACAAAATTATGAAAGAGGAAAGCTGATTTTCGTTTGATGGTTTAGGTTGAATAAAGCAAAGTTTTCGATTACGAACCTCGCTGTCTCCCAAAGTGTTTAGCAGCATGCACACATTCAACTTTGAGAAATTTATGTAAATAAGAACATGCATGTACATGTATACAGTTAATTTATTTTATTCTTTTCATTTTTGTTGTTTGTTTAATGTCGCAAATTATGCCAACTCGATCATAAGACCAAATTCACATGTTGTGTTATGATTACCATCTGGATTAATTTTTCTCTTGATTTGGAAGCAGGTTGAAGATGATTAAGTCTCAGTGCAATCATTGGTGTAAATTAAACCATGAAGAGATTGAGTCTCTGTGCTTTAAATCACATCAGTATGGTAACATAGCACATAGCTTGAATTAGTTTTTAAAAAACTTAAAACCATAGCCTGTACAAATGCTTCTATTTAGTCAAGCTACAGCACTGTTAATGCAAGCTGAATGCTTCGTGAGGAACAACTGAGAATTTGTACTGCAATAATAAGCCCATACAAAAGTGGCAAACCAGACAAATGCATTAATAGCATATGTCTTTCATGCATGGAATGCAGTTATATAATACATGCATCTATTTGGGCCTTATATGGCTTGGAAACCTATTTTAATACCATTGAAGCCAAATTAAATAAAGTAAAGTCGTTTATAAAAGCAATCAATTTTTATCAAGATAATGGATACCCTGCACCCGTTTTCTCTTATGAAAAATGTATCATATGTATTATGATGATATATGAAATCTGTCAAACAGATGGGTCTGGACTTAACATTATGGCAAAGTGATATACAGGGTGTACTGAAAGCCAACAGACAAATTTACAGGGTTTGTAGCTGGTGGCATGTGGAGCATAAATGCCCATAGATCATTTGGGCGCAAATGTTTCCTGGACATAAAAAGTGTATTTTTTGGTTATACCCACTTGCCTTTGCATTGCACCGAGGTGATGCAGGGAAGCCATATAAAGAAAACAAGGGGCAACCATGTAAATGAGTTAATCCAATTTGTAAATAATCCCCAATTTGCAATACAAAGACGATTTGTATATGGTTTTTATCTAGTGGAATGTGGAATATAAATGCTTAAAGAACATGTGGACGCAAACGACTCCTTGACATAAAAAAGTGTATTTTTCATGCCTTTGCATTGCACTGAAGTAATGCAGGGAAGCCAAACGTAATTTCAAGGGGAAGCTATGTTCTTTGGGCCTTTATACCCTACATATCACCAGTTAGAAGCCCTGTACAAACCGCCTTTGTATTGTAAATTGAGGATTATTTACATATGGAAAAACTTATTTATGGATGCCCTTTGCTACTTCATTTGGCTTCCCTGCATTACCTCGCAAGACATAAACCTTACCTTTAAGTTGCATAAAATGCATCATCCTTAGGGCTTCTTCAAGAGAATTATTACTTTACCTCGATTTCTTAAGAAACTAAGTTTTTAATACCGTATTTAAAAAAGTTATCTCGTGGTTATGCAGATTAGACATTAAGATAGGGCGCATTCAACGTGTTGCTATACTTGCTGATAAAATCGTCTTTATAAAGTTATAATTCCTTTATAAGCTCTAATGCACATTTCCATTGCTGTATTTATTGCGAAGATAAAATATGCTTTTTCATAAAAAGCCTTTCCAAAAGGATAACGAAGCGGGGATTTGGTGTGTCCTGTATATAGAAGCACGCTTGAACGACGTTGGCCCCTGCATGGTTTTTTCCGAAATGGATGCATCAGTGTCAGATCAAGTGCGAATGTGAGCAACAATCATTGAATGCTGATGCGACCATGTTTTTCACGTCGAACTTCTTAAGGGCTCTGGTCCGTTATATTGATCACAATGAGGATCGATTTGACTTGAAAGATATTGCTACTCACGTTTTCGTTTTCTAACTGCACATGGAACTCGAGCTTCAACTTCTTTATAGGAACGGTTGTAAGGATATTTGATCAGCGAAAAGTGCATGCATGCCTTTGCACAATTACCTGCGGGATAATTCGCAGACTCATTAATCACTATGGTAGCATATGAACAACATTTAACTTTTATGCTTTAAACAAGTAGCAGATGTTGATGATGTGCCATTCTGCTACATGTGCACATTGGCACACACATAAGGGTTGGCTTAGTGGTTATGCTTAACTCCTTGAACTCTGGAGACCAGGGTTCGAACCCCGGTCGGCTATCCTTGTTGTGGTTTTTCGTGGTTTTCCGCAACCTCCCTTAATCGCCCATATATGCACTACGACCATATACCCCCATATATGCACATATATAGGCGGATGCCGGGATAGTGCCCCAAAAAGCGGCCACGACCATATACTCTTCCCCTTAAACAATCTGGCACTTTGCCCCCTGCCACGTGGCATATTACATGCTAACCACAAGGTAACGAATTGAATCGAAGTAGTTATAGCCATATGAAAGTTATCATCAGTACTTTTTTTTATAATCTGAAAGTCTATAAGGTACAGCGACAGCCATTTATCAATAAATCTGCAAGTAAGGGAATTGCAATCCCAGTACAATTTCCAAACACTGCACAGGGTAGTTCACTTACATAATTCTTTTTATTATAGACAATATGATAAAGTTTTCCTCGCAGCATGCATGAAATACTTATGGGTGTCAAGAGGATTGGCTGAAATATTACATTTTCACACACAGGCAAACCTAGCTAGGCTATAGACACGTCCGTGATAATTGTGTGGGATTATCTGGAGCAATGCAGTATTGCTAATAAGTTATATAACCTCCATCAATGCCACTAGACATCTTAAATGTATATATATGCATATACTTATAAATATAGAATCAACAGTGTTTTAATTTTCTAGCAATATTGGATGTGTATCAAAATCCCCTTTCTAAATGATAAACATGCATTCACTTAAGCTGAATTCAAACCGTCCTTGCAACTTACAGAAAATGCAATGGCGAAATTGTGTAAACCTTCCAGATTCTTTACAAATAAGGATTTGGTAATAAAAACAATTTTACCTTGCAGATAAATTGACCTGTGATACACTGATACTGGAAATCAAAATATCTTAATTTATGATGTGTTATCTCATCAACTTGTCACTAAAATAAGACATAATGACGCATGTAATTTATTCCCATCTAAATTTTTTAAATCTTATATTTGTATGCATCCTTTTTCTTTTCAATAGTAGGCCTATACTGTAGGCCTACTTAAAATGTAATACATGTACAGGTGTATATATCCTAGAAATAACATCACATATACATGTACAACTATATAATGTATATTCTACAGCCACATTGCTAAAAAAATTGAAAATTAGGTGAATATACATGCATTAAATTGACATACACGTGTGGTAATTAAGCACCTTCAATAAAGAATTATAGTAATATAAAAATTAATGATTTTAAGTTAGTGTAAGTAATTTTATCTAGAATTTAGATGGTAATCTTGTTTTCATCTTGTATTCATTTTGGTTTCACCATGTCAGGCCTTTGCACATGCAATATAAAGAACAGTAATGTCTTAATTTACCTTATAATGATAGTTATTTGCAATCTTATTCAGCCTTTTCGTACACCTTGTTTGAAGTACTAGTATGGTTTTAACGCCAAATTGAATTTATTGAATTTGATTTAAGAAAATAGCTACATGTAAGGCAACATCGCTAGCGGTTATCTGAAGTTATAAAAACTATACATGTACATTATTTTAATAACGAAAGAGCAATAAGCGAATGTATAGTGCATCGCAGGTTTCTCTTCATAAAGCTTAATTAAGCATTTCTAAGAAGATTAAAACACGAACTCAACTGATTGAGATGCATGTAATCGCCTTTTCTTTATTATAATTTTTCCTTTATGCCTTACATATTTTAATGCCTAGGTTGCATGCTACTGTTTTGATACATGTAGAATATCGACAATCATTTATAGAAAGAGTAAAAAATTGTTCATTACCATGGTATATAAAATGTCTCTTCACTTTTTTGTGAGACGCTTGAAAACCTAGGCCTTAGTGGGATTGCACACTAACATTGTATATGTTACATGCTACTTACTGCCTGGATGCGTGATACCCAAGTTTACTTGCATAGCATGCATTGCATATAGAATGCACAGCAAAAATGGACTTCATCACCACTATTTAAACAATGCATTGGCCTTGGAGGAATTGTGTTGCAAAGTAGCAAATTATAGGACAAGTTCTATGAGGCAAGCTGCCCGATGCATGTTGCCATGTTGCATCATGCCACGCCCCCTTAGTATGCAATCATTCATTTGTTAATATAGGTTTTAAAACAAGGCGACAGGTGATTAGCATATTTTGAAATGCATACAATACAGGCAGACTACAATGACAATAACCAATTTTCTATATGGGGGTGGTCTGACTTTTTGTGATCAAGTGTGACTTGGGGGAATCAAAAATCTGCCAAAATCGTGTGCGTCATTTATGGACAGCCCTTTAGTGCAATCATGGGCCGCTAGTATGGTAATTAAAACAAAAATAGCTTTTAAACCCCTGAATACTTTGAAGCAGTAGCTTAAGGCTGTTTACGTGTAATCTGCTTTGCATTAAATCTAGTAAGCTTTAAAATAAGTATGTATAGGGCTATAGGCTCACGATTAGGTTCTAAAATTTGCATGCATGCGGTTATTCCCATAAGCGTTCATTGCTAGAATTAATCCAACCATGCCTAAATTATTCATTTATAAATAGTGGAAATTAGTATTAAGTCGAAATTCAGCATCAACAAGCCTTCATTAAATTCGGTTTAATTTAGTCCTCGATTTAGCCATATAAGTATAGTCAAATGGGTATAGCCTACATGTACTGTAATTCTGAATATATTAATTTGTTTTCTCACTGTTGCATGATTTCTTTTAGAAGTTGTAACTACAATGTATCTCTAATTTGGAGATTCACTTGATCTGAAGTTTGTTTAAGGAGGCCGCTATTCTTTTATATTAAAAGTTATTTACCTGAAATTCTTTTTAACTTGAACTGATTTACCATCTCCGCTTTGATAATTTCTGAACATGCCGAGATATTATTATTTACGCTGGTAAAAATGAACGTAGGACTTGTACTAAGTTTTGGCATACATAATTAATAAAAGACACCGCAGGTATAAATCGTCGTGAATTAAGCATATATCCCGCTTACGTTACATAATCGTAAATTCATAACCGTCTTTAAAGTAGTTAATTGATCAAATTTCATCATAGTTTTATTTCATGCATTATTTAATTATCATGCTCATGCAGGCCTATTTTATTGATTAATGGAGTAGACCTTTAATTATACTGTACTGAGAGGTAGGGAAAAAATATTGGTGAAATTAATTGCAACGTAATATGACTCGGATGCTATTGGGTCCTAGAACAAAATAAAATATGGTTCGTCTACACTAGAGCCCCTCATAACTTCATCTCTATTAGCTTATGACCTCTTGTAGTTTATAAAACATTTTGGGCCCGCCATTGGGGGGCAATAAAGATTAGCTTATAACCACTCTTATTTTATACTTTATAATATTTCAATGGGCCCAAGTATTTCAATAGTTTAGTAAATATTTATTACATTTCATGTACAAAAAGTTTTAAATATTGATAAAATAACTGTCCAAAGTTGGCCGCGTTCAGCACATAGTCATGACTGTATACATGTAATATGTTTTGGGAGGCATTGTTGAGAGAGAGAGAGTGTTAAATCCCACGTCCTTGATAATATACAGTATGCAATGCTTTTGAGTAATGCACACACAACTAGAAATGATCTTAGAGGCATACCAACAAGGGAATTTCCCTTATGGGATACGACTCGATCACTTCCTGTACAAACTGGTTATTCCATTATTAGTATTATTAGTATTATTGGTTATTCCAATATTATAAAATGAGGGTTGGATGGGGCAAATTAGCTGGTACATGCGTGTACAATAATTTGATGCAATTTTTTTATGATACATTGACAAATTTTATCATCAAAACGATAACCCCTCTTACCTTAATAACCCTGTTAGCTTAGATTTCTTCATCCGCCCAAATTGATAAGTTAACAGGGGTTCAACTTTATAGCGTTCATATACGGTAAATACTCGAATAATTTACACCCAGGTGTTTATTTAAAAGTAATTGGCCCGGGGTGTTTTATTACCTCAAAGTTGGTATCAAAAATAAAAAGAATAAAAAAATTGTTCTTTTTTAACACAAAATAAAGAAAAAAATATGATAGCCCCAGTTTGTATCAAAGAGATTACACATAATGTGATAGCATAACCAGCCCACATTTCAATGAATCCAAGAAGCAATTTTCGTGCCTAAATTACAATGGCTTCCGTGCCTTGGTAACTCATGAAAATTTCATAGAAATTTGAATTTGTATAGATGCAAAATCCAGTAAAAATGATAGCTTCATTCCTGCTTACGCAAGAATGAAAAGAAAACGTGAATGAGCGCAAAAATCTACACAAATCGTGTCTACACTACTCAAACTTTTGTTCAGACTTTTTCCCATCAGTCTTCTATACGCAGTGGCTCCAAAATCGTCACGGAGCAAGAACTTATGGTAACGTACTACCACCAGTTGCAAGATTTTTCAAACAAAACATTTCGTGTGGACCAGGATATATATACTGTATGAGATAAGCTTGACGGAGCTTCCTGCAAAAACGGATGCTTACTATTGGTCCTTCTTTTTGCATGCGATTAGACGATGGAATAATCTTCCTAATGATAGCGTAAACTCATTTCAAATTCAATTTAACAATGATGATGGATTAGTCGCTACTGACGTAGGAGAATTGTCCTGAAAATGGGTAAGACTCCCCTACCACATGGAATTTATTTGCTGACTGTAGGGTACTGAGTTGAATTGAATTAAATTAATCCACCGGTGGCCCGCGTGTTTCCATAATTAAATAAAAAAATTATTTGGAAAAAAAAAGGCTTATTCTGGTACATATATATGTTTTACAGAAAAAAATCATTTTTTAAGACTTGCATGCGTGTCTTTTATGTCGTTGTGGTATATTACGATAATGGATACTTTTTCATATACCAACCATCACAAGCACTAAGCCTTGTGATGCAATGTGGGGCACTTTTAAACAGCATGACTGGGGCAAATTTGAATGAGCCAATTGCCTATTTATATTTGTTTTAATTTAGTTTTGCATAAATTAAGCATTCAAATATTTTTAATATGTTCAAATTTGTACACCTATATGTATTGATCATGGTGGCCTTTTTTTTTTTTCGGAATAGCCTATAACTATTGTGCCATTGTACAAAGCCAAAAAGTTTTGGTCTTAAGAATTAAGACAAAAAAGAAATTCGTTAAAATAGTTCAAGTTGTGCTCAATAGATGTGTTTCAATAAACAATGTGTTCAAATATGGTAAGGTATTTATTTGTCTGTTTTTAATTAAAATTAGTGTAACTGCATGTTCAATATTATGGGGCAGATTTTGAACAATTTTCACTTAAAATTTAAAATGATTTAAAACACTGTAGCAAGATTCTTGCAAAAAATTGGAAATAGAGATAAACACAAACCAACCAACTATAGTGTTGGAAATTAAAAGAAACACAATTAAACAGCTGGAAAAAAATGTTCAAATGTGCCCCACTCTTCCCTATATATGATACTGCATGTTGCAAATCACGTTGGTAAACCTATGCTCGAATGCTTTCCCTAACTTAGTTAAACACTGGCTTGAGTTTTCCAGGTTGCATTAACATGCACATGACACATATATCCCACCAAAGACTTACCTGTCTATGCTAATGGCCATCATGGTGAAAACACTGGCCGCGAAGGAAAGCACAGCCACGAAGTTGCTGATCTTGCAATAGGCCTCTCCAAAAGGCCAGTCGCCACTGATCATGGCAGCCAAATTGAAGACCACATTCAGAGTGGACACCATGGTGTCGGCGATGGACAAATTGACGAGGAAATAGTTGGTAACGCTCCTCATGCGCTTATGGGTCAAGACCACCCAGACGACTATCAGGTTACCCCCAGTGGCCACGCACACCATGGCAGCGAAAAAGACTGACCACACCAGCTTCTGCCACCAGGGCATGGGGGATAATATTTGGGCCTGGGTCTCTTTCACCCAATCGGCCTCAGAATCGTTCCAGGGGGCACAAGGCCACGTCCAGTTTCCCGTCCTGTTGTCTAGGCAACCATAAAGCGTCCCGAGGCTGCTGTTACCCCATGGACCAGAGCTGGGATCCGCGTCATCCCAATGCCACTCCAAATCGGTGTTGTTGAAAAGCTGGTAATCCATTTCTTATTATTTATTCCTACTTTAAGTGTCATCCGTTACTTTTTTTTTTTTTTTTTGCAGTTACTTATAGCGTGGTGGCAACAACTTCGGTTGAAGATCCAACAGTGTGTGCGGACCTTACTTTATTCCGAAGCATGACTGTCGATGTCAGCTTCTCATCTGATATACAGCGTGTACGTGTGCTGATTTTCTGCCGGTGTTGGCGCTGCAGAGGTTAGATGCTTCAGAACAGCTGCTCCAGGGGATTGTTGACTACCAAATTTGCGCTCTGGTGGATACAGCTAGGTTCCTGTTAGCAAATGGTCTCAAACATGACGTCATTTTTTTTAAGAGGGTTGCATATCAGAATAAGCCTTTTTTCTAATTTTTTTAAAATTAATTTTGGAAAATTTTGCACTCTGGTAAAAACTGATAAGTTCCTGGTAGCAAATGGTCTTAAAGATGACGTCATTTTATGGTAATTAAAAAATTGCTTATATACCTTACTAGTTTTATTACAAAACAATACATGTACCCCTTTTAGTTAAGAGGGTTGTGTACCAGAATAAGCCTTTATTTCTAAATTTTTTTTTTATATAATTTTGGAAACTGATAAGAATAAATGAAATGTACAAAGACCTAGCATAAATATTCTATTATTTGGTTAGATTTCTTGTTTATGTATATTTATTTTTATATTTCATGGAAATATGACGGTAAAGTTGATCAGACCCTCTAAAATTCATTTGAAGGATTTTTTTGGGTTTTATTTTTACTTTTAAAAACTGGTCTTAAAATGATGTCATTTTTTTGTGTGGTCCCAAAGACGTCATTCAGCGCGAACATTTTGAGGTCATTTTTAGTGATACAGTCGAATCCGCTTATACTGGACACCGGTTAATATGGGCAGCCATTTATTAGGGCCTATTTGTCAAGAACAAATCCGGACAGTACATTCGCACGTGTTTTTGGTCCGGTTAGTTTGGCCAATAATCCGCTTATTCTGGACAGGCGGCTGGCAACTTTAACCCCAAGAGCCCTCTTCGAGATGGCCACGAGGAGCAAGGAAAGGGGAGGAATTCTTCCGTCAAGTTTTTAAAACAAAATATCTAAGAAAATGCCAGGATTTTAAATTAAAATTGTGAATTTTAAGCATATACTAGACACGC
>JAQGCC010006040.1:0-10724 GCA_034698905.1 Xestoiulus laeticollis
AGTTAAATTTCTTAAGATGCATCATAACGTCTTATTTCGTGGACAGTTTTTAAGATGTTTTGATTTGCAGTGTAGGTTTTATAAATCTTGCACAAAGTTGGTGTAAACTGTAATTTTATCTTCTCACTTTCATCTTTTCATTTCTGTTGTCAACATGTAGTTCTAAACTCGTGCTATTCATGCACTCTTCAAATCATAAGCCATCAACTATACCATCCTCTTCATAAAGTTATCTTCGTAAAAATCCTCTCAAACTTTCCTATTCATTCATTGAAGAATGTTTCTCGAGTAGCATTTGTCATCCTTTGCGCTGTGATGAGTAGGCCCTGCAGTGTCCAGTGAATGCTCCTTATGAAGTGTAATAACCACTTTCCATTCAAGTATCACTTGCACTTAAAAGCATTATCAACAGACCTATTTGGATATCGATTACTGGGAGTATCCTATTCTTGGTCTGCAGTAGTACATCTAATCCAATATTATATACGATCAACAGTAACTGAACCGGGCACACAATGTTAAGATCCTAGATACATCTGTTATTATTGCGCTAATGGTAGATGAAGTGCTTTAATTTATATTGCCTACTTCTCTCTTAGCATTAACCTACAGAGATTAAATGCACTGCAAATCATAAGTTTGCATTTTTTTTTGTAAGCATTGTTGTGGTATGCTAAATCACATTGATGTTCTTTAGCTATTTTGAAAAATAAATAAATGGTAATATTTTTTGATCAATGTTTTTTTAACTCTTTCAGTTCACGGTAGATACACTAGTTTAGGCTCCAAATCATTGTACATGGTACACTAGTAAAGCTTTTATTTATTATAAAATAATCAGGTTATCACTATTTGTGTATACATATCGCACGTGGTGAGGTTGATATCTAAAAATAAAAATCTCAGTAGGAATTTACACTCGAAAGGAACTTTGATTACCTGACGAGTGTAAATTCCTACTGAGGTTTGCATTTTTAGATGTGCCGCGAAAATTTCTTCTGCCATGTATCAGGAAATGATTAGACGATGGTATAAATGTACATAATAGTTACACCAATAACTTGATACGAGAAAATGACACAATAACACATCAATAATGCTGCCCCTTTAACGGCGGCAATCACTGCTAGCAATAACGTATACAAGGTTTGCCGATCTACAGGGGCAGCTAGTGGCATATTGGTTCTACACGTAGAATTGTTAAGCAATTTTTAGCCAAATATAGCAGCAATATAAATATTTTACGTATATCCATGTACTGTATATACGTAGTATGTCTCTGGACTTTTGGTCGACCCCGGGCATGTCTCAAGAATTTTAGTTGACGCCGGGTTTTTCTCATAAATAATTAAATCCCCAGAAAACAATAGAAAAAAATTCTCCGGTTATATGTATATATTTAGTGTAAACAAGTTAAAAAAACTTTGTTGTTCGTGTAAAACCTTTTATTTAAAAAATAGACACAAAGGAGCACAATGAAAGTAGAACGGTTACGCTATGTAGCGCTCGTGCAGTCTTTCAAAGATATCATAGTCGGCGTCATCGCAAGCCGAGCGCTCCATAGCTTAACAGGTTTTGGTTGATTAATGCATTTTTTTCGTTAATGGCAATTTTTTGATCGTAATAGTGCAAAAGAACTGTACTAAAATTTTATAAATGTGCCCATTTATAGCCTCAATGCAGCTTAATTTATAGTGACGGAGGTTGAAAGGAGCCTCCTTTACTACGAGCTTATATGAATCGTTATTACAACATACAGTAATGTATATCAATGGCGCCACAATGCAGAATATCACATGCTCGGCTAGCCCACTCAAGCCTCCGTTAAGTAAGCATAAATGTAGCTTAGCCTGGCTAAATTATTTCTTATTTCACCCTAAGCTAATATTTTTTGATTTTAAACGAGCTTAATAAATAAACTGTTGCTTTTAAGCGTGATGTTGTTCTAACGGTTTTTTTTAATGTATTTGACAAGAGTGCTTTCGTTTTGCTTACACTGTAATAGCTAACGTTTTTTTTTTGTTGCTTGCAATCTTTCCTAAACTTTATTATTAAGGACAGGTTTTTGGCTTCTTTTATGGTTCTAAGAAATTGTGATGTAGTGAAATCTTTTATCACCCGCGATGATAGTTCTCTGATAATCAATCATTTTTGCTTTAAACGTCCCATAGAAGCACAAAGAAGCATTGGGTGAAAAAATGCTCTAATCATTTGATGTTGACAACATAAAATTCTTTTTAGATCGATCATATATAGTGGTAGCCTATATTCATTATATAACGTGATTGGAAATCGATTTTGTACAAGTTTTTTTGTTATGCAGGGAATAAACATATGTTTGGTGTTCACATGCATGTATTTGATGTAATTTATGTATTTGCATATTTAATGTTTTTCTTTTTGTATTTGCGTGGTTAAGATAATTTTTTATTGTATATTATACAAAAACATCCATTTAAGAAATTAAACAAAAAAATTACAAATTCAAAAAATTAAGATATATAAAGTACCAGTACATGGACAATTTGCTGAACATATTGTACATATTATAACCTTTTCACGTGCTATTGAAGATAATAAGGTATAGGTAGCATAATTCTTTCAATTTATTCAAAATCCAATTTCAATTACATTAGGTTTGTTTGTTCAGTGATTCAATAAATTGAAAGTGTATTAAGGGTTTTGATATGCTGCCATTGTTGCTAACTGCATTATACATACTTGCCTTCTTTATGAGCATCGTATACTATACACAATTTATTGTAAACGTTAAAACCTTGGAAACTATAATTCACTTCTAATGTTTGTGATTGTGGCAGGACCAAATTGGAAATATGATTTATGCCAGAAAACGTCTATATAATACTGTTATAGAAATACATTATTATATTCAGGTTATGGCTCAAGAAGTCATAAGGGTATGAATGCAACTGTTCACATTTCTATAAATTTGCAAAGTAAAAGTCTTATACTTTACCAAGTTGTGATTTTTTTCCATATTATAACGACCAGCAATTTTACGATTTGTTATTGCTATGCTATGGAATACAAAATTATTCAAGCATCGAAATTTCCCAGAATATGAATTTTTCCTGCATCAGTTTTTTAATGTTATATAATGTATTTTAAATAGCAGTAATGTTAGATTTCAGTGTTGATCTATAAACATTTTATAGATGTATAGATTGAAGTAAAGATGGAAAAATGATGTAATTTTTTAGCAATCCCTAATTTTGTTTCACAATTTAATACAAATAATGATAGTAATAATAATAACAATTTTATTTATAGCCAATGTTATCATGCTTTCCAGACTTTGATCCAGAATATATGATTATAATTTTAACTATTAAGTCAATGAATTCATAATGATGTTGGCAGAAAGTCAGTTCCGGTTTGCTCTATGGATCGTACATGTACGTTGATAACAATATGTTATAAACTAAAAGCTAATTGTTGAAACTGTTTTGTATTTAGCTAGAATTTGTCAATGTTCTCGGTGTTGGTATTTTTTTTTTGGACGATCTTCATGAATGATCAAAAAGATTATTAGTTTTATTAACATTATTTCTGCTTTAAATCGATTATTGGATTTTTCAAAGATAAAATTTGAATTTCATCCTGCAATCCTATGGGATGCCTACATTGAAGCGTAAATTGCAGATGCTTTCAAGAACTAACATCCAAAAACATGGAAAACGTTGCAAAGCTTTCAATAAAGTCAGCAACCACCATTATCCATTGTCAGCACTGGCATCCTTGATAAATATTGCACATGAATCAAATACACCTTGTTTTTTTTAAAATATTAATTTATAATGTATAGCACTTTAATAAGTGAAAGGTGACTAATTTACACTCATGTGTTGCTTGAAAATTTCTGCTTTCTTCCAGAAAAGACATACTTTGTGATCGATACGTGCATGTACATGTATACATCTTTTTAAAACAAAGTTGCATGTGAACATTCTTTGGATTGTTTATGCAGTATACATATAAACGACGCCTAAAGTTATATGAACTATGGCTTTATGATCACAGTCTTGATGATGATCTTAACATCTGCAAAGGAAACCGATATATGATTGGTGAAATATTAATGCCTTTTAATTATCATGCAACGGCATTGACTTTGACTGAATGCCTTAGAAGCAAGTCAATTCTTCTATATAATGCAGTAATGGGCTTACTCTGATCGAGATGATTGACTATTTATAATAAATGTTACGCCATTGTGCGAAGCATATTCTTCATGAAATTGTTTTCCTTGACACCATAAGGGAAATGATATATTGCAACCTCTGGCTACCATATTGAATAGCATATTTACATCGTTTGTCATCTTCTGGATAATGTAAGGCTAGTGCGTGGTGTTATGATTGGTCTTTGGTCTGCAAAATAGCTTTTTTGTCTTTAACAATAAATTGTGTAACAAACAATAATCCTTCCTATTTCCTTATCAGAAACGAAACTTCAAGTGGATATTACTTTAATAAGATAGATTTATCAATAAGTACATGCAGTGACATGCATAGTATATGAAATGAATTGCGTTATTCCTATAGTTTCCAACACACATATTTATTAATATGTTCAGTCTAATAAATTGATCTTGAACTAGCTCAAACCCTGTGAAACGCGAACTACGCTGTGTTAACAGAGACAGAATCACGGTTTTACCTGCGACTAGCGATAACCAAAGCAGAAAATGACCCCAAAAGAAAATTGTGTGCAAAGAAAACTCGAATGCAAAGAAAAAAAGCTCACCGATCCAGTAGTTTGTGCTATTCACAGGTCACGTTTCTTTCTGCATTTGCTTAGCTGTAATGTAATGGTATTACGTAACCATATATTGTACGATTTTATTCCATACTGTAAAATGTAAGGTCACTGGAACTTTATACATGCATTAATAGGCTGGAAGATAGCTTTAGCAAATAAACTATTTTAGTACTCACTAAAATGTTAATTGCTTTTGTCATTTAATTTTCATTGGTTTAGTTATGGTTTAAAAACAATCATTTTTTTGTCTTGCACCATCAGGTTCATATCATCGTGCATAATCACCAATAAAATAAAAATAGTTTTCATTAGTCATTTAGTTATGGTTATTTGACGTATGGGATGTTGACTTGACGTTGAGAACATTCAACATAGTTTGTTTAACAAATTGCCATGTACATCAAATGATCTCGAGTTAGCCTAAAATCCGTGCATGTTATTTATATTATACATGTATAGTGCTTTCGAATACTTGCGCTATATATTTTTGAAATATGCATATTAAATTTCACTTGGTATATCGTTCTAACAAACAATTTGTTTTACGACTTACTTGTGCAAAATCTGCATTTCATAGAGTATAAAAATGATTATGGGCCAAACTGTTCAGCAACTAAGCTTATATTTTCAGAAATATACTATCATCACACGGTATATTTGCCTGCATTCTTGCGAACATACAGTAGATGCTATTCACTATGAAATTCCTCCATGGGTTTATCGCCATGCAGTTTGTATAATAACCTTTCCCAGTCAAATGAAAATTGATAAAGATTTCTGAAGCATTTTCGCTTACCACATAGATCTACACATACTTGAAGAAGGAGCTTTTACAAAATCTATAGCAGAGTAGAAATTGCTTGGACAAAATTTATTCTGGCGATTACAGAAGCTAGACTTGTTGTTAGAACTAATAAACAGTTTGAAAGGAAAAAAACCGAGTTGGAATACTTTTAGAATCATGGGCTCTTAGAAAAAAAAATCACTTGGAAAAAAATAGAAACCGAGCTTGTACGTGTTGTTATAGTACATGTTCAGACTTGCTAAAACCATAAGCCTGCTTAAATTCGTAAATGGTAAAGGGTGCCATGGACAAAATAATATGAACATTTTTTACAGTTTCAATTTATAGCTACCTTTGCCTTCGGTACAACTTTAAAATTCAAAGGATTTTTATATCAATCTCATTTTCTCCTTGTAAAACAATATTATATAATGTAACTCAACTGCAACTCACTTAGCACATTCATTGGTACACCAAATTAAACATTGAAGAAAATTCCATGGTGCTAACTGCAGTTATTGTCTATAAAACACATGATACATGTATTTGCAGTTATACGGCTTTCACAATATTTTGTTTGTAACCCCTTTTATAATGTATATATGTACAGTGTATATACCATAAATACTCGATTAAACACTGGCCTCGAAAAGTCCCCAGGTGTTAGGGGAATTCTATAAGTGATTGCGCCTTACATTTTCTGATAGCATCCTTCAGCTAGTGCATAAGGGATTCCCCTTATTATTGAAATATCACGCAAATAAAATGCCAGTAAACCGTAGATGTTAAATTGTTTCTTGTAACTTTGAGGCACTTTGAGGGAATAAAAATAATAAACTCCTGGTAATGTTCCATAAATTTACCTAGGTAATGTATTTATTTAAAGTAATTATTAAACATAATTGTTAAAAGGTGCTAGATTTAGCGACAAGGATCTTATTTTAAATAAGTTTAGAGTCGAGGCTTTGTTTATTCTCGTTAGCAGAATGATAAATTAAGCAGGTATTTTCAGCTAGCATAATTAAGAGCATTTGTTATGCCACAATTCAAGTAACCTACAAAGCTGAGTGGTGCTACATAGAACCATAGTAAAAGCATGTGCTTTTACTCATTATTTATGGGATCTGTGGCACGCCATGACCATTAAGAAATCACTTTTGTCGTTTATTTCTCTTCTAATTACGTCTGTTGAGCTACCAAAGCAGATAATGTCCTTTCGCGCTTTCTAATCACCTAAATAATCTTGAATGGGATGGTGTTTTGTATGTGAAAGGTGATGGCTGTTGCTATAAAGCTCAGCAATATATTTCCAAAACCAGCATTCTTTCACAATGCTAATATAAGGGAAGTAGTCCTCGAATAGCTGGGCAATGGTGTTTTATCTATTTCGTCTTGCTATAACCGTTTAAAAAACTACATTCCGTAAACGGCGAGTTTCTACAGATATATCAAAAGCAGTGCGAGAAGCGCTATTGACAATTTCTGGAAGTGATTTCATTCTTTGCTCATTTTTTTTCCCTTCTTACTTTTCACTTACTTTTGTTCGGCATCTAATTCATTTTTTTTCTTGCATTTACCAGATGTAGGTAACTGAAGTGCTCTAGAGTTATTTGCACAAAAAATACGTGTTGGAACTATCTATCAGAAGTTCACATCTGGCAGAAACTATCCAATTTCGCTGCTGTGGCAAGATAGTTGATATACAATGGGTAAAAAGAGTTCGGATGCTCAAATCCGAAAGAATCTTATTCCGATCCGCACAATAAATCTGAAACTTTTATCAAAAACACGTTAATTGTATTTATAAAATTTAATGAAGTGTCTGGAAAAAAGTAAAATGTGCCACTGTTTTGTGATTATGATACTATTTTTTATATTACATCATTTTTCTGCCATCATTATATTTTGGAATAGCTTAATTGAGGATTTATTTTATAACAAACATGTTATGCATACGAAATACTTGTATTATTTCCAAAAGATGTCATGAAAATATCTCCACATGTTAAAATTTACGTATTTTTCCACATCTTCAAATCAGTTTGTGAGTGTGATGACTGTTTAATTTAAATAAAATATTTATTCATATGTATATATGCATGTATTCCGATTGGTAAGCTTATAATTTACATATTCTTTTCCCTGCAAAATGGATTTCCTGTATTTTTCGAATACCGTTTTACGTGCTGCAATCTAATGCCCAAAATCTCAAGTTGACATTCGAGTAATGTTATTTAGTGTAAAGTGGTAATTGGATGAGAATTTTTTGAAACATCCAATGATGACTTTCTCTTATGGCTTCCTGAATTTCGACGTCAAAAGGGATTAGGATATTAACAGCCATTTAGAAGGCATTGAGAAGACTTGTTTCAAATTGCACTTGGACCTGTAGAATATCAGTGTCATCGTGACAGGCACTTCAGTAAATGTCAACCTGCTAATTTTTGCTTGATCGCATCACTTCCTGCTTCAAACCTCTTCATGGTTATATGGTCCAATATTTTCAGAACATTGTCTTCTGCAATTAACCACAGTTCTCAATCCCAAAAGCAACAAAAAGATGCATAGAATAAAGTTAAAATAAACTTGTATAATATTTTAAAAAAACGAAAAGTTACATGTATTCTAGAATAAATAATTTTCCAGAATAAATGCTTAATAATTCGATATATAGCATTTGAAATCGTAATTTGACTTCGTATATGCACTTGTAGGCCTATGCATACATGTATATGATACATTACTCGTGCATTGTATACATGTACGTTCGTTGTGAATGCAATGCACTTAGCATTCAGACTACAATATCAAATGTTCGTTTTGCAAGTTGTGCAATTCGTCTTCAAGTCTAATTTGAAAGCATTGCTATACCAAAGCGGCGCAGGTCACGTGACAATAAATAAATCGTTAATCCTAAAGAAGAAAGTTTTTGACGTTGATGTGCACTTCAATCCTGGTTTATGAGAAGGATTTTGTCGGTGAGGACAACATGCCATTGCTTCCACTTTTCCTATACAGACATAATGTATAGCCTATATTTTTAAACGACATTTGGTCTTGAAATTGATATAATCAGTAATAATATGGTTCCAACGATGATTTACAGTATATAAAAGCGTGTGAATAAGGATTGAATACTTAACCTATCATTTCTGCTATTGACATTTTGTATTGACGGATATGCGTTTCATGAACATTCGCAAAATGTTATGACATTTTTTTAAAAAAAGTCAACTTTAAAAAGTATACATATTACATGTATATACAAAAGAAATAGTTTTCAAGGGATAACACGATAAACATACTTGTAAGCTTACAGCTTGTCAAATTATATACTACAAATTGAAAGTATATTAATGTTCACAACTTGATCACATGTATAAGAACTTAATATATAATGTTCATGAAATGATGATATATATAATGCGTATACACTGTACATAGTCATACCAAAGAATGTGATTTCAAATTGCATTTTCATTTATCCACATGCTTATTGCCTTGTGCAACTACCCATCCATCCATCTTTTGACAAGAATATGAACCAGAAAATGCATTGGCACTGATATTTTGTGCTGGCATATTTTTTATAAGAGAAAATAACAGCTGAAGAAATGGATCAGTTTTCTTCTTCTTCTCTATCTCAGCATAATTAGGCTGTATAAAATCCTGTTACTTGTCGTATTTTGTTTGCTGTTTGTATGTATCCTTGGCATATAACCACAGATTCCCCATTACCACATCATTGCAACAGCACGAGATTACTGCTTCCAAAAGAAAGTAAATATTTAAGAAAGGGCAAAATCTAGCGAGCAAAAAACGTATCATGGCCATTCCATTGTGGTGGGAATATAAATGTTTGTTTACTAGAGCATATGGTTGCCAGCTTCATGCCTCTAGGAATGTATATTGTCAGCAAACGACAACATTGTGGATTCCAATAGTAGTTTTGTTTAAAAAAGAGACAGAAAGAATATAGTCATGAGTGACTGGGATGGAAATGACTTCCCATATATATATATGGGAATGTTATACATGTACATGTATGAATAAAAGTTATCATAACTCACATTTGAATATAGATAAGGTACAATACAAGATATATATTATCTTTTATTTGCAAAATCATTTCAATACATGCTATGTATATTCTTTATAGTATTTAGGAATACAATTGTGAAGATCTTGCACAGTACACTTTCAACATTGAATTGAAAGTCATTCCTGCAAGTATGCAACAAACAGTTATACATGACTAAAATGTAATATTTAGCAACTTGAATTGTATTTGAGAGTATAGACCTTAATATGATAAGAATCACAATTTGGGGATGATTATTTACATCGAAATACCTCGATATGGAAAACTATATAACCCTAATAAATGTTTTTAATACATTATTTAATAATCCCCGATATAAAATACACATTATACTACTAGAATGGCTTTGCTTAACATTGCATTGAAAACCTATGATCTGTTATATTTTAAGGGCTATGTAAAAAGACATTACAACTCAAAGTTAAGTTTGTCTGGTTGCGTTTAATGGGCATGTTACGGACGATTACTGCTTATGAAACCAACAACTGCGTACCATTAAAATGAAAGTACCGTTATTCCCATGTGGCAATCGTGTCCAATTTTCATAAAAGTACTCTTCTTTGAGTATTCAGCAATATTGGAGTCTCTTCTGTGTGCATGCCATATTAATAATTTCTTACTGACCAGCGCTTCTCTAATTAACAAACTGCTTTAAGATTCCATCTGCTTATATGCTCGTCAACCTCGTGAAAAGTAAAACAGTTGCAAGGTCTCTTTTGAAGCGTATCAAACGTGAAGTTTAAAAACGCTCTCCTGAGTCCTTTTAATTGTTCTTATGGGTTTTATTCACTGACCTTTCGCAGTTGCGCATACTGGCGGTCTTAATTTTATATAGCATTTTGCGAAATAATCAACGTTAAGTTTTCTGATTTGCCTTAGCAAAGAATTGATAGTTTCTTTCAAATTATATACATGTAGTTCTGCATTGTAGAAATTTTTGGTAATATGATGTCCATATATTTTGGATTACTTTTATTCCACACTGTTAAAAAATTCCGTAAATAATACTGTAATAGTGCCTTAAAGGTTGAAGGAATTATACCCTAGAATGTATAT
>JAQGCC010006041.1:0-10724 GCA_034698905.1 Xestoiulus laeticollis
TCAAATCACTAAATTTCTTCCACTGCGTAATTAGAACCTTCTTAAAAGTCTTGTTGATTTTTCTTCAGGGTCTCACACTTATGATTGCAAACTGAATAGGCCGTTATTTAAGTTTTTTTTTTTGATATAACAAACACTTTGCATAAAACCTAGCCACCATTTTTTCAGTATTTTCAACAAGGCGCCTCTTTCTGTTCATGTTGCTATCGTTGAGACAAACTTGCCATTGAGTGATAAATTGCCACCAGCCTTTGCTCTGTACCCGTTAGATTTTCTGTTATTATTAAAATTAAAACGCGACACTCTAGAATTTCCGAAAAATCTAATAAAACATCTTATTTAATTATATCTCCACCTAGTTTTGCATATTAGCTTTGCTTCCCCGAGCATATTATTAATTTATGTGCGAGCCTGAGATAGAAGATGGCCCCAGCTATTTCCTCAGAAACTTCCAGTTAAATCAATAACTTCATCCGTTATATACGAGGGGAGAATATACTTATTTTTCTTTCTGCGTTTTGTGCCATGTCAAAGATTTAGCAGCAGCCGTCATTGTTTTAATACCCTGGCGCATTGGTACGTGCATTATAATTGCAAATACTTGTCTGCTATAGGCAACTGTGAAACATGCAGGCCACGTACATATTATGAGGCTGGGCCATTGCTGATGTGCTCTTACCCTTTTAGAACATATGGCAACCGAATGTCCTCGAAATGCTTCAGTGCATGCTAATAATGGTCATTATTTTGTGGATTAATCAATGTGCGTAGCATAGAAATGTTCAAAAGCTAGCTTTTGTATTTACATTTCCACAGCATTAATTGATTTGAAGTTATCATGCAAAATTGTTTGGTGGATTTAGTCTTTGTGATGAAACCCTTCATGTTGACTTTTGGCACTTCATATATTGTACATAAATTAACCACGAGATAACACAGTTATCATCTATAATGCAAGTTCATTGTTACAGTGGACTCTGCTTAATGGGATAATGCTTGCCCCAGGTTATTTTGATTCCAATAACTAGGCATAATACGCGAATAATAACAAAAAAGTAAACATTTTTAATTTTTTTAAATTCAAAATGAATTGCTGGGCTCCCAAAACAAAAAAAACCTATCAGAATTCTGCAGGATTCACCCGGCTGAACGTTTGCAGAATTATGGTGACTTTTTCTGTTAAATCAATTATGTTGCATTTATATAGAAACTGAAAATGCTAAATAAAAAAATAATCGTTAGAGGAATTCCTATAACCTGCATTTGGCTTTATATATGGTACCTTATACAGTATATGGTATCTGTACAATGTATATTGAAAATTAACTACAAGAAAGGAAACTGCAACAGACACTTTTCATCATGTAAATTTCTGCATATGCATCTATGGTGGAAAGTTGTTATGGTCGAAAGTTGTATCCCATCTTTTCTGTTTTTAAGAATTCTGCATATAATAGTTTCTGCAGAAAATACACTGTGATATTTTTCTGCTCCATTTCTGCTAATTATTTTTGTTTTTGTGGTTCCATTATGCAACAGACACTTTTCATCATGTAAATTTCTGCATATGCATCTATGGTGGAAAGTTGTTATGGTCGAAAGTTGTATCCCATCTTTTCTGTTTTTAAGAATTCTGCATATAATAGTTTCTGCAGAAAATACACTGTGATATTTTTCTGCTAATTATTTTTGTTTTTGTGGTTCCATTATCCGTGATCCAATTAAGTTTAGTCCACTGTAATTTAAAAAACAAACCATACATAAATCATTTTTTCCCTTTTGTTTAATCCCTTTTTTGATTTTATGAAATTTAGTAAATTATTAAAGGAAATCATTATGAGTAAGTTTAAAAATATTTTATTCTTGTATCATCACTGTTGCATTAGTTGCGTTGTCAATTTGTATACAAAATTCAATATTGATCGTTCCATTTATAAATTAAACATGAAACCATGGCGTTTTCAAAAACTTTTGGTCAAAAAGTACTCAAATATAATTAATTATATTACATTCACGATTTCAATGTTATGTGGTGCCATGCAGTAGAATATTCCTGCAATGTATTTCTAACTGCGACTTTTCCAATGAAATATAACTCTAAAAGAGGCATGCAATTAAATAAATGGGGTCGGAAAATGAGTTGACATTTTCTTGTCATTGCCTGAAACAATAAATTATATTTTATCGTGTTGGTTGCAGGTCATATATGCATTGATGTTTAAAGAAGGTAACTTGCGCTAAAATGCTTTTATCAAAATCTTTAAAAGGGATGATTGTAAGATACAATCACTTAATTGTTTCAGGCAATGCTGTTGAAAATGAATACATTTACGTCTAGTTAAAATGAAATTACGAGAAAACGGCTAATCGCATATAGGTTGCAAAGCAGTGTTTGTGTCGAAACAGTAAGTCATTTACACCATACGTGGTGAGACATTTTCTTAATTAGCTTATGTGGGCTATATACGCGCTCAACATTAGCCAGCTGGTCTCGGCCACAAACCTCATTTAATATCAACTGAGGGATGTTTCATTAAGAAAATGTTAATCATCAAGTGGAATGCACCAGAAACACTAAAGCACTGGGCCTTGTAATAGCGAACGACACTGCCTTAAACAAAAGGCACATTCCTTAATGCACTTAAGCTCAAGTGTTTTCTTCGAGCAGCATGCTTCTTTATATTCCTTTACTGCTTAACACTTGCTGATCTTTATATCCAAGTTTTGCATAAACTCAATTTGGTGTTTATAGGTTTGTATCCTGGTGCTATGGACTATATAAACAGTTACATTTACATTTTACTTGATTTTGATCTGCCAGTTGTTAACAAATCATCAATTTTTTACTTGAAGTACTCATTTAACGAAATTATATTCTCAGCTTAGGAAATGCTATATATTTTTTAATATTTAAGATTGGTAAGAGTTGTTTTATACATGTACATGCTATGAATCATTAATAAACACATTAATAAACACGTGGTAATGCAGGCAGTTGATGCTGTCAATATTAATTTGAAATGATATGAGGTAACCAAATCAAATCAGGACTATTATTACGTTAAAAATCCAACACACCATTCCATAAAGTGATTTACGATTTTGATATTTAAAATTGAGCAGTTTGGATGTTCATAATTCTGGTTTGATTTCAATTAAAATGTGTTTAATCTTATAGCAAGTAACAAACTGATAGTTTACATTAAAAACACAAAGGGGAAATTGTAATTGATTAATAAAAGCTAGTATTCGGTAGATTAAAAATTCATTAAATTTTGAAATCATTTTTTTAAAGAAAGAAAATGACCGTAGTCAGTAAGAGGAATTATTATTATTCAAAAAAAGGACTTTGTTATTATTGTGTCCAACTGATAATGGATTGGAATATGTTTCTACCAGGTCATGGAACTCTTTTTGAGACCACAATACATAAAAACCTATAAAGATGAAATGGTGGAAGTCTGAAGAGATTTCTGTGCCAAGAGGGGAGGAGAACGTGTGATTTTCAAACATGAAATGCAACATGGGAGAAAATATCCAAGACATTGGGAAGGTGGATTGGACCGTCAGAAGGTTGGAGCAAATTTGCTGCCAAGAATCCCAGTGCTGACATGGGTGCAATAAAGTACGAAGATTCGAGCAGTAGCACTACAAGAAACAGAGCTTAACGCATCCATTGGAGATCTTAACGGCCTGTTCATACATATACAAGGTATTGGATAAAACAAAGGGCATTACCATGGACCTCACTGGCCAACAATCATTAAACTTGAACTGTAAAGTCGCACTTGGCCTTACTCTAGCTCTGGTCACTTTACCCTGATATGGTTTTATACAAGTGCCATATATTGCGTTTTTCATGTATGCCATGCATCTTATCAAGCATCAGGCATTTTTCTCTTGTGTTTGTATTTTACTGTTCCATGCATAGTAATTAAAATACCGTTTAACGAATACAAATATTTTTTAAAGTCATGTTTGTTATTGGTATAGGCTATGAAATAGCAGCTTCGTTTGCTGTTTCATATCCTCTTTTAATTAAAAACCGGAGCATTCCTGCCTACAGCAAGAACGAGCATGGTGGCAATTGTCTTCGTTTTTTTTTTTGTTTTAACTCCATTATGTCATGGAATAAAATAGCTAACAGTGTCGCCTATAATGAATGTAAAGCCATACAAGAGGACCTTTTGCTAAAATCGAATCTGCCAGACAAAGAAATAGGAGACAATTACATAAAGATGTTCCGATAATCAAGGCAGTAAAGTCGAAAGAATTTCCTCCAATTATAAATTTCAGATGTATTGTACATGAATGCTAAGCTTCCTCTTAAACTCCTCAGGCTATGCATGTTAAACAATTTTCAGAAATAATGTAACATATTTCTATTGATCAATATGGACTTCAATGCCTGTTTTGATGTAACATCGATTCTTGTTTTATCATGTACAACAAAAGCATGAAAGATTGATTCATGCCGATTTCTCAATGCAGATATTGTTAAAGCTTAGAATATGCTGCAATATACATAAACATGGGGACAGAATATGCCTTAGGTCATTTATCAGTCATATAGTTTCTGAACTCTTCTTCAAAGGATTTTGTTATCTTCCCAAGTTTTGGTCACGAGGCAATAAATAATGCACTTTCCTCAAATTTCACTTTAGACAACAAAGGAAGGATGGATGGGAGGAAAAAGGAATAAAAAGCAGGTCTTTTCAATAGGGCAGAAAATTGAAACTTGGGAGGACACAATTTTCTACACACTAATAAGAAATCATCATTGATGAGAAGAATTTTTGCCTCGCAGTATCTTGTGTCCCCAGTCATTTTTTGATATATCTTATTACTGAACTTTTCCTGCTTTATACCAAAAAAAAAAAAATTCTTTTGCGCTATTCCTGCGAGTCTTGCCCAATTTATTATACTTGACCTCTTTCATCGGTGCTTTGTAAATATAATCTGGGTAAAAATAGCGAGGAATTCTCGCTTCGTTAACACAATGTAGTGCATCTATTGTGTTTCTCTTCTTTTTAACATGGGCTTTATGTCAATTTTTTTTTCTTCTGAGTGATGGTTGCAAGTATTAGATTTCAAACTTTGATTTCCACCCTGTTCACAATTTAGTTAAAAATGTACGCCTAGCATCCCTATTTTTATTGGTTGAAAATTCATTCCGTTGCCATGGTAGTTCCGGTGATTCTTTCCGCAAACAAAGTGGCGCTCTACATCAAAGAAATAAGCCATTACTGCGCCATAGGAAAATAATAAGAATTGAAACCTCTTTATCAACGAGTTCAATTTTGAAAGCCTTCCCTAGATCACGCCTCGTCGTTACTTTCATTGTCCTATAAATATTTTTACTAGTATATTATATGCATATAGAACCAGTGTAATATATTCTCACATTTTCGATAATACTTTTTCTTGAAAGGATTATGCTACTGCCGATGCGAACATGGTGTGCGTGGATATATCAGTGGCATCGAACATCTTGGTGATAGTTTAGACCAAAACCAAGTAATGCTTGGGCTATTTTGTGATTAATGCCTACAGTAATGAAATGCAACGGAATGCTATGAATAGATATGAGCTACATCTAAAGTGTACTATGTGATTGGAAGAGCATGCTATAAAAATTGAGCATCTGTTGAATTTTGTAGAATAATGGGTTATCGTGATGAAGGATATTGGCTAATTTATGATGGTATTTGACAGATTTCTTCCAATCGAATGCCAATAAAATTCTTTATAAATGATGGCTTGTGAGGAATCATAATCTGTGCACAGCTAAACCCATGCTTACCTCTGTTAGGATCTTTGACATCTCTTGGAATGATAAGGGCTAATCCAATTCAATAATCTCGAGAAAAACTATCAGACTAGCATAAGATTATCTAACATGCTAATGAGACTGTAGTGATAACTGCTAATGAAACTATTGATACTATGATGAAGGGAGTGACTGGTCTATAGGATAAATTGAGGCCCCAATATTAAAAGAGCTTTACTGTACAGTATATGGGATTCTATTGCATGTTTCCCTTAATAAGATTTTAGATATTATGAGATCCCACTATCAAAATGTATAATTTTTCCATTGAGAAAACAGTCAAATACCCTATTCAAAAATATCAATCAATGTGGGTCTCGCACAATGATATTTTTCAATATGGAATGTATAAAATGCAATTACTGTACTGTGTACAATAGCATAATCTACATGTTGGGCCCACACCATGCAGCTGATGATGTACCCATAATGCACTGCTTTAATATAAAAGCTAATTTCTAATGCGAGCATGGGAAAGGGGTAAAATGTTGAGGGATGGAAAAGATAAACCCCATATGTTGTTTTTCGGATGCGAAAAAGTTTTGGTGGAAAATTCGTAAGCAATTAGGTGAATGGATCAAAAGTTGTAGTGATAAATATGCACAAACACATACACATGTACTTTTCTTCTTGATATACATGTATATAGATTAATCTGGCAATTGACAAAACAGAAAAAAAGCTTCCACCATCTGTGTTGTCATTGTCGTTTACTGTAAAAGGTCAGATTAGCTAGATTTAAGATTAGGATACGAAATTTCAAGAAAAATCCTTATTTGATCAATAACTGAAGTCGTGCTCAAAATGTGAGCAGCGTGTAAATTTAATTCCTTCAAAAATCGTTTATGCTCATTATAACTGAACACCCATCATTAAACATAAACCATGTTTTTTTTTCAAACACATTCGTTTTTTTAATTCTATATAATAAAAGGGCCCCCCATTATATCTCGACTGCACTAAACATCACACGTTGCATTCAATTTAAAGAAGTTATTGAATATCGAACTCAAATCTCGAGTTGCATTCGTGCTCGTTAGGAATAAAAGTCTGTTTTAATTTATACAATTTAGAAATGATGTAGTTTACTGTACGTATAGGGCTTTTGTTCACGTTTGCTAGGGTACAAGAATTTGCAATTATATTATAAAGAGACGGTGCAGAATGCAGGAATACAAACAGCCGCTCGCTAATGATTGCTTAGAACCGATAGAGTTGCACATCAAAGGAACTTCAATTATCAAATGATTGATTTTTATGGAGAGAGAAAAGTATGTCCCCTTATAATAAGGGAAGTAGGTGGCGCCGACAAAAGTGAATGGCTCATATTTAAATTAAACGTGGCTGCAGCAGTAGTTTTGTAAGCAAATTTTGTTGACAATTATTATTTTTTAAATCTAGGTACAGTAATTGCAGCGTAGCAATTAGCGAACCTAGCTTAAAAATACATTGTACGAAAATAGCACAAAGTTGGGCAAGAAAACTTGTGGTTGTTTTCTGACATATTTAATTTTAATAGCAAATTTAAGCACATGGTTAATTGCACTCGCTATGTATGTTTTAAAGTGGCATATCTAATTTAAATTAACAAAAACAATGCATTTGGAGAATGTAAAAAAATACATTAACAACCAATAGAAAATGCAAGATGACACTGGTAGCATGAATCAAGCATGTAGGGGATGTTCTTTGCATCATAAATAATACACCCATTAATCTTGTAAATAAGGCAAAATGACTGGAAATATTTATTACTAAGATTTTTGGCAATTGCCATCCGTCCTGAAAAATAGTTCCTGCTTCAGACGTTGTTCTACCAGAGAAACATGACTATGTCTATGTGAAAAAAAAAAAAAAAAAAGAAATTCGAAATTTGGCAAGAATTCAAAGCATTGCCAATCTCACTAAAACACAAATATAAAAGAAATAGAAAATATCCCAGAAAGACAATTTTCCAATTGCTTTTTAGATAGGAACATTTCCAAGTAAATATTTTTATGAATGTACAGTACATGCTTTCTATTTTCCTTAGTTGTTTGTTGCATGTTCTTTTTCATTCAAATTGAAGACAAGCATAAATTTCAAAAGATGTCCTTTGTTATTTTTCCCATAAAAGCTTAGAATCGTTTTCCTCATGTCGAATGAATGACATTTTGTCTACAATGTGAATCCACCATTGTTGTTGTTCATTAGTTTCGTAACACTTTTTAACCGATCGATATCGAAGGCTTGTAGGAAATTTAACTCTAATCTTTGGGGAAATTATAGTTTAATTTTCTGTCCACATTCCAAATTAAGCAGCGTTTATTTATATCTTTGGGCTCAGTGCATGGCGCAATTAGCTGAAAAGCACAAAAATAATAGCTCGATGAATCGTTTATTTATTCCTCGTTGTGAAGCCTTTGTCTTTTTTCTTTATTTTTAAGACAATGAAAGTGAAACTCTAGGCCTAGAGATTTCGATTTTTCAACTCGAGACAAATGGGCGTGAAACGTATTATTTATTAGCGTGAAATTAACATACATTTGTTGAAATATAATTTCACCGTTTAGAGGACGAGTTCCATTTTCGTTTATATGGAAATATAATTTATATGTCATTTATCTTGGCCTGTAGGCACGCATGCACTCGGTTTCAACGTGCATATCGTGGATTAATGGTATTTGTAAAATATTGCGATGTATCAAATATATAATGCGACATGTGCGCGAAATTGCTATTTCCTTTCCAAAGCTTAACTGAGCTATACTTCGTGTACCAGCATAATCGTGAATTCTCTATACCATTAGAGTATTGTATCATGTACATGCATATCCCATTAGACTTCCCATGTTTTTGTCCGACATATTCACCCAGCGTCGTCATTTTTTACCTTAACCTATTTTTAATGTATAATTTCTGCATCAAATAATATTAATGGCAATAGTTTTAGTTGTGCGCAAGGCCTATGCTGAACTGCATATACATGTACATGTACATACAGTAGGTTTCCAAACAATGTTTAGCTTTTATTTTACAATAGACACATTTCATTCAATCCGTTTGGATATTCTGTCAGCATAATACCTATTTTTATCATGTCAGTAACCATCAAATGTGCTCTATAATCAAGACATGGTGCATTACTATGTCCAGGAAATAAGACGAAATAATGCATATTTTCATCAGTTTTAGTACAGTATAGGTAGGCCTACTCAATGGGTGGGGAAAATTAGCCTCGCTGAAACGGAGGCTTGAGTGGGCTGCCCGAGCTTGTAATATTCTGTATTTTGGCGCTTCATCAATTATAGCTTTGATTTTACATATATAATGATGGTTCATTAATCCAAGCACAATCTATTTTTAACAGGTAAAATGAAACCTCTAAGACTTTATCTAATTTTTAAAAGCTTGATTTTTAACTTGATTTTTGTTTTATCAATTCTAGCTTTGTATATATACATTACATTAATGTGCACTATAAGCTGATTTTTCCTTCATGTACATTTTGTTTTTATCAACAAGATGAGATTAAATCATGCAACATTATCACAAATAAACCGATTGTAGTTAAAATTTTCCACTTGTATTTTTACAATTTTTAAAAAAAGTTGCTTATCTCGACGTGTTTTTATTTTTCTTCACTATTTTCATATTATTTTATTAGTCTGAATGTTATCGTCTTACAGTGGTACTATATATGCCTATTTCTACTGAATTCATGAAACTACATGTAATTCCAATCCGCTTATTTCGTTAAAACTTAAACACGAAGCTCATTGTATGCACATGCAATTTTTGACTATTTTTGCTGGTGTCAAATTTAATTAAAATTGTCTTTGAAGTTATCTTCTGTCTTGAGCAAATCGATTTAACCAAGCATACATCTTAGACTGCTTGCATCTCCTGAAACTATATACGAGCTTTAATCATTGAAAAGCTGTGCAGATATTATATTAGATATGCTGACACGATAATAACATTTCTGAAATTCACTTGTATAGAGTTTTAGTATATACATGTATGGATGCAAGTCTAAACATGTTTTCAACATTTGCATACCCACACTATGCTAACAGCAATGCACATAACTGGTCTGACAATGCATTATTTACATAAATTAAATATAAATGCAAATATTTTCTTGTTACCATAACATGATTATGCATATTCACTATATACGCAATATACATACATGTATTATGTACAGGTGGAATACATGCATAGCTATATTCACAACTTGAGATGAAAGTACATTACATTCTCACACAGATAAAATCCATCAGAATAATGAGATTTTGGACATGCTAATGAGACTATGTGAGGCAGACAATGGGGCCAAATTTGACTCCAGTATCAAAAGGATTTTATTCTAAGGGGCACAATAGCGCATACATGTAAGTCCTTTGATAAGAATTGAAGTCTATTATGAGATCCACTCAACAAGATTTATAATTTTCAATTGGGATTACACTTGGAATCTCATAATTAGCAACATAATGTGAGATAAAAGTACAGTTAAAACATATAATCTTATTCATATTCAGCATCCCCTAGTGGCAAATGGAATTTTAGTTTTGCATGTTCAACTTGCCTTCCACAATCTTCAAGTAGAGCAAATCATAAAAAAGCATTGCCATCAGGGGTGTACTACTGTACATTGAAGCATGTCAATATTACAATGGACAAGGTCCGCATTACGTGCAGCGCCCCCTTATGGTAGTAAGTTGCAATTTTTGTAGGGAATGGAAACGCGATTTTAACACAAAACAAGAAATAAACCTTTAAATAATAATATCTCGCGATATAATTATGATACCAAAATGAAACTTAAATTTGGCACCATTGTAACCTTATTGCCGTTCTAAGGTTAACAAAAGATTAGTGGTTAAACTTCAACGATGGTTGATTAGAC
>JAQGCC010006042.1:0-10721 GCA_034698905.1 Xestoiulus laeticollis
AAGGTTTAAGACTAAGATGTTAATGCTTCCCACCATCGGGAATCCAATCGAAACCCTGATTTCACATTTCTTTTTTAGGAAACACATTTTTTCCTGTGGTTTTGCGATGACGTAACTTAAACCATGTGGAATGGCTGACGGGTCATGGTTTAAGTTACACCATTGCAAAACCACGTGAAAAAAATGTGTTTCCTAAATTCCCTTTGATCTAGACCGACTCTTGCCGGATCGCCAAAGTGTTGCACAAGAAAGGTAGGTTTGAACGTTATGTTTTGTGTTTCCTTGTGATTTTTATATAATGTTTTCTATTTTCGCGTGGTGTGAACCCGACTTGAGATGCGTTTTGTGAAAATAGAAAAAAATAGACAACATAACACCATTTAACCTAGGGTCCAAAGGTCACTAACTTGTGGCCATGCAGGGCATCTTTGAAAGAGTGTGTCAATCAATGCTTTGCCGATGTGTAGCTTGCATTAATTGTAACTGTAGAGCTTTTGAGCATTTACTGTAAAACATGGTAATAACTAATAAATGCGTAATTATTGAAACATTTTATGCAACATTAATTCCATGTAACTTTCTAATAGTAACCTTTGGACCTTATAGGTTCTATGGTGGAAAGTGTTTACCTTAGTTCACTCTAACATCAGTTTGAGTTTGTACCATGAGTTAAAAAACAACATGTATAATGTATATTGGATTCAATGCAATTCATGTTAAAAACCAAAAAAAAGATGCAACAAACATCATCTTCAAGAATAGATCGACATCTTCTGCAAGACACCCCAGGCTCTCACGGTTACTTTGATAACTATCACCCCGCGATTATTTAATAACGGTTACTTTTTTCCCTTTGTGGCATTCAGATAATGGTTTTCGCGCTAAAAGCCTACAAGACAGCCGCCATTTATTGAATTTTCTATATGCTCTTCGCCCTTCCACCTAGCCCCCTGGGGTATTTCTTATTAAAATCCTTTCATTGGGGCCTGGCCAGGTTAACGTTTTCTTCTGGCTGGTTTTTCCCAGTTTTCTGAACGGAATCCTATACTCTTTCTATTTAATCTGACTTTGTGTCAACATCAAAAGTGCTGAGTCCTTAAATCATAACGAACAACATGATTGGAGCCAATGCTTTCAGACTGCCAAAACGACCTTTTCTCAATGTGAACACGTCCTTGTTCGCTGGTGGAGCAGCCACTCCGAATACAACTTTTGATTCATCATTCCAAATCCCTTTATGAACAGATGAGATCTAAAACTGAATGAAAAATGCTTAAATTTGGTGGCAACTTTGGTCTAAAAAAATCCCCAGTCATATTTATTCAGAATCGGTCTTGAGCTGAATAACTTATTTTAAGTCATTATCCACATAATTGTATAATAATTATAAGTTTTTCAAATAAAATTGGTTACAAACGTTTAACATACTTTATAAATAGACTCTTATTGAATGAAATAGCTATATTTACAATATGTTTTACTGAATTAGTATTAAAAAATCAAGGTACACACTGTACAAAAAAATAAGCTTGAAGTTTAGTTTACATGCTAAAAACGAAAGTTTAAATTTCAGTAACTGCTCGTTCGGGATACAAAATTGCATATACGCTCGTATACAAGAGTTTAAAATAAAATAATTCAGAAAAGTGTATACAAATATATGAATTTGCTATGTAATTCAAAGAAAAAATAATTCTTTATTGGAATTTTTTTTTATCAAATTTGAGTAGTAGAACTATAAAGATATGGATTATCGAGGTAAATACATCTGAGAGAGAGATAATACATTTGCATGCATGAGCATGTATATAATTTAGGCCTACATACGGAAACTATTTGGTTTAATTTTTAGAAATTGGAAATTGCTTTTATATGTTTATGCATGCACACTGCATTTCTCAAATCATTGAAAATGAATACGACAGAATTTATATAATTAATTTATAGTAGCATATAGTTTATAGTACATACATTATATGATTTTAAGTGCAGTTATTGAACTACTTGTATACGATATGCACGACAATGCAATTATGCAGCCGCCAAATACTTTTTAAATAATGGTAAGCTGCTGGAATCTTTCGCAAATAAAATGCCCTTTCATTTCTAAAAGATTCCATTACATGTACTACATACATGTACATGCACATTTATAGCTAATCACCAGAACAATATTCCCACATGATCAATAACTTTTGACTAAAATGTCATAGCAATGCCATGACTCATAATCAAAAAGTCATTGTCCTAAATTGGCAATTATGTTTAGCTTGGAATATTGTGAAGGATATTTGGAGCAAATACTACATTTTGAACTTTAAGACCCATTTTATGAACGTGGCATTAATTTCTGTTATATGTCAAATATGTATACATGTACGTGAATTTGTGAAGCAAAAGGTATCAACAACCTTTTTATCAACAAAAGAATCCCTGAACAAAAGAATTAATCACAGTGTTCGCATATGGATGCATATTGGAGACTTATGTACACGCATTAGTACCAATTAACTAAATCCTTCTATTGTTCTTTCTTCGCAATTTGTTGCCATTGTTCATCAAAAACTGACTCTGTGCCAAAAAATGAAGTTGGCATTTAATTGTCAAAAGTTTGACAATCTATTCAACAAACATTAAGAGCTCTATTCAGCTAAGCTAAAAGGTTTGTTCTTGAAAGCTTAATGAAGCAGTTATGTTGTTTCAACTAACGTTTTTTAAATAGAATTTTTTCTTTCTTATAGAGGAAACGTTTTTAACGTCTGCCTATACGAAAAAGTATGATTAAAAAAAACCCATTATTTTTAGAATGTTATGATAACGAAGGAAACTCCTTCAGAGAAAACATTGAGGAACAACTTAAAGCATACAATGTGTTTCGTGTAGGACATGGGATTTGCTGAAAACATGGTAAGGGTTTTGTATATTTTGGAGAAACCATTGAGGGGATCTTTGGAGATTTCAAAACTATTGGAAGATAAATAAACTTGAGCGTGAAACATCGAATGTTTATGCAAATTAAAGTTCATAGCCTGTTTTAGGACACAATTTGAACTCTGAAACACTATTTCATCCTGCAACGTAAAATTAATCTTGAATTAAATATTTGAAACGAGTTTAAAATAAAATAGTAAGTTTCTATAAATAGTCAGATTCCATTACTACTAAATGGAAGACAATGCTGCGTGCGCAAAAGATATAAAAAAAATATATTTTCGAAAACCTTAGAAATATGTTAATTGTTATAAGAAATAACAATAAAACTATCTCACAAATAGATCAGGTTAGACTACATTTTTAAATCTGTTTGATAGGATTACCTAGCTATTCAAAGAAAACTACACACTATAAAAGTTGGGTTAAAATTCAACCCAATATTGAGTGCTATATGGACATACCAACATTAATTGGGTTGAAATTAAGTGCAACAACCAAATGTTGGGTTAATGCTACCTAACGTTGAGTCAGTTATTAATTAACACAGGTTTTGGTTAAAACATGCCCAGAATTGGGTATGTTAATGGGGTGTTAATAACTGTGACCCAACGTTGAGTAGATTTAACCCAACATTTGGATGTTACACTGAAATTCAACCCAATGTTAACCCAATGTTGATATGTCCATATACACTCAATATTGGGTTGAATTTTAACCTAATGTTTTTAGTGTATAGAGATATATATTTTAGATCAGTAGTAACAATAGAAAAGAAATCGGAATTATTGCAACAAAAATTAAAAACAGAAATCTTAAAATTTCTCTGCTAATTAGATTAAGCATTCAACTCCTACACGAAACACGGCTAACTGCAGCAACTTATTAAAAGAGATAACTTTCAATAAACTATCCTGTGAATTTCAATAATATGTATGACAGTTAACCCAGCGGCCTACTTGGTGCTATATATGCTGCACAATGCAATGGTTAAACATGCATGTGCTGCTTTGAAAGGTTCAGAAACCAATTACACCCATAGACTCACCATTCACCAGAATCGGTTTCAATTAGTGCAACCGCCAAAACGTAATTTCGTTACATTGTGCAATCACAATGGCCACTACCCATCAATTCCATAAAAGAACATTTCATGGAAGTGCCAGCGCATAGCAACGAAATTCATTGAAAAGCATTATGAGTACGCCTACCTATCGAATGCAATCGCGTTTTACAATGTACAGTTATTGCGTCATGAGACTCGAAGCTTTAGCATATGAGAATCAAGCTCAAAACTTTTAAACCCACTAAAATTTTGCATCGGACATTCCAACTAGCTATTCTAATATATTATATATGCATATATGATAAGCTGGGAAAGTGACCACCTCTTCTCTGCATATAAATGTTTGTACATGTACATGCATAGTGATCACTTTTCATAAACTGGATTTAGTATATGTATGTTTTCCTGAATAAAAATTATCTGTTTAGTGATCACATATCTATTGTGCATAGCGACCAGGGTGTGCCATATCTCTTTTGCAACTTTTCCATTGCCAATGTACATAATGAAGTGGCCATGTTCCATGAATGTTTTAAATTTCTTCCATACAATTTTTCTGGAGGAAAACTCCATCCACTGTCAATAATGTATTCTTTAATACCAGCACTTGTACATTGACAAAATCACTAATGACCGGGACGTTATATATTGTATAGAACTAGATTTAAGGCATGCATTATAGTTGTTATGAGTTTTATTAAAATCACCTGCCAGCAGTTTATCAGCCTCAAATTTTCTTTTGACTTGTGCCAAGCTTTATAGTTTGCATTCAACATGCGACCCAGTGGCACAATGCTCGCATTCAGTGCATTTCGGTTGATGTAGTCTTATGCCATTAATCATGTTGGCTCGCCGTCAAAAATATTAGGCACAAGACGGATGGTTTGCCAAATATATGCTGGAAGTTGGTTATTTCTGGAAATTTGTGCACTGGCAAATTGGGCAACAGATGGAACGAGACACGGCACGTGTTGAGCCGTGCTATTGCATAAATAGAACGCTCACGCAACGGAAAAGCATACCGACCCGAATTAGCAACTGGTACACAAAAAAAGCGAATGCGAAATTGCACAAATCGCAGAGGTCGGATCAAATCACATCAACGACAACAACAACTTAATCGGAAATTTGAATAGCGAAAGCGTCCTATCTATACATCATACACGTTTTAAAAGATGTAACTAATAACCTGCACATGCGTGCTATAGTAGCTAACTATGGTGATGACTAATAAAATCTGGGTTGCATGCATATTCGCCAAAACCTGTGAATAGCGAAAACCAGTGGTAATTACAAACATAAGTTGCGCTATTTGGAGGGACCATACACACCCATATATGTGCACATGTACAATTATATTGTACGTGTAGAAATTGCATAATATACATACATAAAGAAATAAGTTGTATTTTTAATGGTTTTTATCACAAACAATGCCGAAAATACATGTAGCAAACAAACTTATATGAGACGGCACGGCGCCATAATGTCTATTTATTGGGACTGATTAATCCCTAGGTCATGTACCCGGGGCCTTTAAGGCCCTTAACCTGACGAATAGGTAAGACTATAATTGGCCGAGCTATATATTTAGCTATAGGCACAGGTATAGTTTCTTCATTTCCTAGAAGTTTTACCTTGGAAATTTCAATTGCATCATCTTTCTAATTTTCAAATTGATTGTATTGACTAAAATGAAAACTTGGATCAAAGACGGCAGTATATAAGGATGCTGTCTTTGTATCCAAGAAACCAAGAGCCAATTTTGAATAATTCTATTGCACATATAATGCTACAGAATTATTCGAAATTAGAATACATATTCAAAATCATAATTGGAATCTTTTCATAACTTTCTGGAAACTTCAAGACTAGGTAAGACGTTAAAAACATGAGTTTTATTTTGTAATAATTGACGACCACATGAACCGTGTGCATGCATGTAAATCGCACATGTCCGTTTCCCAAAAGTTTTACAAAATTTTATTACTTCAATTGCTGTTCCCGAATGCTTTTCTCACCATACAGTTTGCAAATGATACACAGTACATATCTATGCTTATTTAAATAACAACTGCATCATGAATTTACTACTTTATCATCCCTCTTTTTATACCATATACTGTATATTTGCTTGCTCCAAACGTTTGGCCAAGGGTGTATATGCAGTAATTATTTCAGAGATCCCCTACGAAATTCTATCAATACATTTGACATAATGTATAGAAAGCCAATGTACTTATTCGCAGTTGTTTTAACCGCAAGACATTAAGCAGGGCAACATTCAAATGTCAAATTTTGAACTTTATTGGCAGCTTTAGCGTTATGCATGGTGTTATTGTCTTTAAGGAAATGCGTGTGCATGCAATTGTGGCTGTAACACCAGGTTGTAATTATTATACCAATTACAGAAGGGGCTGGATTCTGGAGTTTCATTAGCAAAACCTGCATGGAATGAGCTACAGTAGGCTATATATGGAATGTGATTATCTACTATTCACAAACTGTTGATTTAACTAGTGTTAACGAGTGCAACAAAATGTTTTATCGAAACGTACTTTAGTTTTGCGTAAAAGAAAGAATTGATATTGAAAAAGAAGGAATCTAAGAAGATAGAACCGGAGTAAAATATATTGGATGAAGGAAGGGATAAAAAAGAAATTTGAATAGATAAAGGAAGTAGTTTTTTTTGTAAAATATAACGATTTTCGGTGAATAAAAAAAAGATTTTTAATGGATTAAAGAAAAAAATTTCACGGATAAAGAAGAATTATTTGAAGAAATAGGAAAAACGTTTTAACATAAAAAGATTTTAGACGAAGAAATCCTATTTATTAATGAAAATCGAATGATTTATAGATGAAAAACGAATATGTACGAATCTAAGATGAATGATTTATAGATGAAAAACGAATGATGTGCAGATATAAAATGAATGATTTATAGAGGCAAAACGAATGTAGATATACATTAGCTGACTGGAAAAAAAGAATGGAATCACCATTTATTTTTTTAGAAACACAGTGGTTTTGATTATGTAACCAATTGTAGTACTGGAATTTTCAGTTACCGGTATTCAATCACATTTAATTGTCTAATAATTATACACATTAAAGAAGCAGGCTATATTACATCACAACCCTAAAATAATCCAAATTAGCAGTGTTCAATGCACATTACATTATAGCATGTATTGTATAAGCACTTTTTTCGTGGAAAAAAATCAAGGAGTTTTGAAATTTGGCATGAGTGTACAGGCTTAGGGCGAATCCACACGCAATGATTACACAAATTTGTTTGAAAAATCTTGTGATAACAGGCATGACTACCGGCAAAATATTACGTGCACTGTGGACAGTAAATTTGATCATTTGCATGAAGTTTTATTCATGCAAATCACGCAAGATTTATTTGACAAATCATTGCGTGTCGATCCGCCCTTAGTGGTCCTAACTATAATTGTTTAAAGTTAGTATAAAGGACTATATTGTGCCATCATCTTGTAAAAATGACGCCCAAAATCAATTTCTGGCGATTAACTATATCCAATTCTGTAGGTTTCTATATAAGTTTATAGATATTATAATTTCCTATAACATTGTTTCAATACCTTTTTTCGTCAAACTAATTCTTAACGAATTATAGGGCCGAACAGTAGAGCGAATTTATATTTTTAATGCAAAGTTAATACGAGCTCATATATTTCTAATTTATCACATATAAGGAATGGATGTTATGACAGTTTAAACAAGCAAGTCATAAATTGAACATTTCCAGCAAGTTTAGAAGTGCTTGTAGGAGTGCATACACATACAATTTCTCATTTGTATGTTATATCTGTTATAGCGATTTTTAGTATTTAATGTACATGTATATTAATGTTATGACAGTTTAAACAAGCAAGTCATAAATTGAACATGTCCAGCAAGTTTAGAAGTGCTTGTACGAGTGTATACATACAGTTTCTCATTTGTATGTTATATCTATTATAGCGATTTTTAGTATTTAATGTGCATGTATATGTAACTTGTATATACGCATAAACATCACCACATTATAGCAGAATATAATGTACACAAAATGTATGAACATCATTCTTTAACCTTTTTTTAAAGAAATGATAATAATAAAAAAAACACAATCAGCTGAAAGTGGTTAGTGAATATGTTATTATGAGCAGATATTGGTAAAAAAGTAACATATACAAACCACTTTCTGCAATTAAAAAAAATTCGCTATACTGTTCGGCCCTGAATTGCGTTAAGAATTAGTCTGATAAAACTAAGGAATAGAACCAATGTTATAATACGCTCGTAAATTACATTCTCTACAACTTTGATTCAAAAAGTTTTTCCTAAAACCTATAGGAACGGAGTTATCGCCAAAAAATATTTTGGGCGCATTTTTCCAAATGGCGGTCCCAAGAGATCTAAAATTTGGGGTCATAGATAGATAGGGCTCTAGCTAACTCTGCATACAGTCATGCCAAATTTCAAAACTCATTGACCTTTTTCATTAAAACACCTTTTTGTTTCTAGTTAATAGTCTATAATAACTTTAAAAAGTTTAAGAAAATGCTTCCCTAACGCCAGATTCTGATTGATTTTCTATCTCGTATATTTAATTTTATGGTTGTTTTTATTTTCAATACATAGCGTTTATACAGTACAGAAATTTTGCTTCTTTCTAAATATTATTAAAAAAATCTCCTTCCACAATTCGACAGTTCATAGAAAACAGTGACTTGCTAAAGATGTATATACATTGTATATACCACAAAAGCATTGGAAAGAGAGAAGTAATAGGTTGCAGCAGCATTTAAGCTTAATGCAATTCTTCACTCAAAATGTGTCGAGTAACCAGAGTTGGATTGCTGCATCAATGACGCGTGCATCATTCAGTTGCTTTTTTTCGGTCTTCAACAGACAATTAAGATTGGCAGCAACAGGGAACTTCAATAAACAGTGACATCAATAAGTAACCAAGAGACAGACATATCTTCTTTATACTACGCCAACATGCCAGAACATTGCCACCAATTAGTAAATTTACTCCAATGTCAGATCAAGTTATATCAATGCAAGAAAAGAAAAGAGAAAAAAAACTGGCTAGCAAGTATAGGCCTGCCTGTATTCCTTATCTCAGTTTTCCATAAAACATTGATGAACAAAGTAGGACCTTAAAACAAAAGAATTTGCATGCAACCTCAAATTTTATATTGCTGTCAATGTATAAATTTGTTCGCATATAATTTAGTCGCGAAGTTTTGTAATTGTGAATCTTGGAAATGTCAGTATTCTTAACATAACAGGACATGTTTGCATGTGATGATACAAATTATGTTAGCTGATATTTTAATGCTCATTAAATTAAACTGATCTGATATTTTGCATAACAAAATTAGCTATAGCCTTACATTTTTTGAAAATGTCCAAATATCATGATTTTGGATATAACGTCTAAATTAAAATAATTTAATAATTCAGCAGTATGATTTGTATAAAAGAACGTAGAGAACTTGAGAAAGTATGAGGCAGAACCCGGTAAAATAAGAACTTTCGAACTTTTTAAACAAATATTCTACAAATTCTTCTAATGAGTTTAAAAACTTTAAAAAAGCTTTAATATATTATCATTTTAGAGTAAACCAATCCAGTAATTTTGTTTAATTGTTAAAATACTTATTCTTGAAAATGAATTCTGATAAAGTTTTTTAAGGTTAAAGACCAATCCTATGAGCGTTAATTCTGTTAATCAATTCTTTAGAACATGAACATTCTTAAGAAAATGTGTATTATTCTGCATAATTCTACCCAATTAAATAAAATTATTGTATTGCTTTACTCTAAAATGATAATGTATTAAACTTTTTTGATTGGGCAATCAGAAATTCCCGCCATCGGGAAACCAATCGAAATGCTGCATTTCAAGGCTATGCCATGCTCCATGCTGTTTTCACCTTACGGCATTCTGCAAAACGAGGATTACGCTATAGTTTGGAACAACATACCGTTGAGTAATTTGGGTCAGTGTTTTGGAGTACCGTACTTCAAGCGGCTTCTTCAAGGAAATGAGAAGCTTAGCCTAAGCTAGCAACAGAATTAGATCAAAGATAAAAAGAATAACCATGAGCGGATCAGGCCATGGAACAGAAGCCAATTTCCTAAAGTCTGACAGAATATATAAGCTGGTGAAGACCATGTCACGCACCACCAACACCGCAACATATTCATTATAACATAGGAAAAAAGTAAGACAATACTAAGAAGACAAGCCAATTTTTATAAATAACTCCTCAAGACTACAGCATGCTTAGGATGGACACAGCAAATTCATGATTAAAAGATGGCTGCATGGTTAGGTAGCACTTGTAATCCCTATTGTCAATCAGATTAATAATGACAAAAGCACTTAAAAAATCAGTCGCAAATAGATCAGTGAAGGTGAATCATATAGCATGGCACAGATCTGCTTTTGAAAATTCCTAAGCAGATAATATTACATCACTTCATCATTAGAGACATCACAATAAGAAAAGGGATAAACATGCAGCGGTATGATTACAAAAGAAAAGTTGTGTAAAGCAATTGGTGATGAAGATGTTCTGGAAAAGCTATTGTATAGCAACTCTTGGAAACTCCTAATCAGATAATAGGGACTTACAAACGACGTCTTCCGAAAATTGCTTACACTTTTAAAGTCGTAGTAGTTTTCCTTCTCATTT
>JAQGCC010006043.1:0-10719 GCA_034698905.1 Xestoiulus laeticollis
GTTTGTGTTTGTGGGCAAATTTATTTGCGCATTCATGATACCGTATCATGAGGAGCTTGGTGGATACCCAGCTTAAGCACCTTTCCAAGGAGGAAAAAGCATCCAATAATAGGGGTACTCAGGCGTTTGAGCAGAACTCTTCCGCAACTGGATGTTCTGCTTCGAAAGTTTCTGAAAGCCCCAAAACCACGTGACCATATCCGCACCCTGATTGGTCAAAGTGCTCTGCTCAAGAGTTTTTCAAGAGACCATCGACCAACGTATGGCACGCCCTTGATTTCTTTTGCAGACTGTAGACGAAAACGAAGTTCAGTCCGTAAAGCATAAAATGGGCGATGTAATTGCGACAACGAATAATTTAAAGATTATTGAATTAATTTGATATGTAACAGTATTGAAGACGTAAGCTTACCTCGATGACTAATACATGTATTAGGGGAACTCAGATAGCTGAGCACTCCTGGACACTTGAGCACATTGAAAATTGAGCACTTGTACCACGCATGCGCAATAGCAATCGTTCGAGAAAAAAATGTCATACACGACTGAGTGAACCTGATCGAGATCTGCTCAGTTGAGCATGACATTTTTTCGAACGAATGGTATTGCACATGCATGGCACAAGAGCTCAATTTTCAATGTGCTCAAGTGTTCAGGCGTGCTCAGCTATCCACTTTTTGCTCCTGAAACACTAACTACATTTGGATTTTTATATATGTTGCAAGCGTTCTTTTTTCGGTGGTAAACCGTTAAAAAAGCAAACTGGTCGATTTTACATTCCATGTTATTTAAAAATCTTGCAAAAAAGACAGCATGATTGTATATTTCAGATATTTTACTTTTCTTTAAAATGTTATAGTAGATTCGGAAAGAGTTTAAAATCACGAGGGAACCACAATGCAATAAATTATAGTTTCGTATGGGAAATTCAGAAAAGTAATGGGGTATACAATTTTTTATAGAATGTACTCCGATTCAACAAGAACATGTGGATTCAAGTGGAAACCTCAAAACCTTGCTAAAGATATAAATTTTAAAAATCAATGCTATTAGACAACCGCTAAAGTTCATCTAAAATATGATCTAAATGAATGTTTAGAACTAAATTTTTTGGCCAAATAAATCTTGAACATAAACGTCTTGGAGTACACGCGCCTGAATACGAATCATTCTTACTTTTTTTTTAAAAGAAAATAAAATAAAAACAAAATATTTAGGTCATAGACACGGGAGGTCACGAAGACGCTCTGGGGATTGCAGCGCGGACAACCTCATTAGCATTGTATACAACAAAAACTGCATATACAAAACATGACTTGATACAAAATTGGCCAGGACCTTTTAGAAATGCTATAAAATTTTACGTTTATACTTTTACTAAGTACTACAATACTAGTATTCTAGCATGGACATTCCAATATGAAAACAAACCGGAAGCCAGGTGGATACAGGTATCGGTTAGCCAACGCAGTTTTGACCCGGATTTGCAGGGTAAAGCAGGCCATCCAAAAAGGGGAACTGCCCTACTTTTCCAACAGCTATAACAGATCCGTTCAAATTAATTACTTTTCAAGAAATATATACAGTTATATTTATTTAAAATAAATGTTTTTAGTATTTTTTTTATAAAGTTCAATAAGGAAGATGGCCTTTTCTTCGATTTTGCTGGAATAATTACAGTAAATTACTACTAGATGTAATTTAACTATGTATACCCGGAGAATTTTTTTCTATTGTTTTCTGGGGTTTTATTTGTGAGAAAAACCCGGGGTCAACCAAAAGTCCGGGTACAACCCCCCACCCCTCCCCTTTTTTTCAAACTACAGTGAAACCTTTGAATAGCGCACCCCATTGGGACCGAACCATGATATGTGCTACTTGGAGGGATGTGCTATATGAAGGTTCAGCTAAACTGATGACCATAATGAATCGGATATTATTATCCTAATGAAGATGCACAATGAATGTTGCAATTTTAAATGGTTTTTAACATAAACAAAACCGAAAAATCCATATAGAAAACAAATATGTTCGTATACAACTGCATCTATGTACATTAGATGTAGAATTACTTTATATTGGGTGTACATGCATTTAAATACCTTTTCTAAATGGTAAACTCTAAATTCTAAATTCTTAAAAACTTCTAAATTCGCTATGCTAATGTATTTTATTTGACATTTATCGCCCTCATTTTGGGAGTTCCCGTTGGGTGAAATTTCATTGTTACATGCTTTGGCGTACGCTCTTTGCAGGTAAAACCGTGATTTTGTCCCAAGAAACCAGTGTGCATGTCACGTTACACAGGGAATACGCTATATGGAGGGGGTCTTATTCGAATGTTTCACTGTATATATATATATACTCAAAGTATAGCCTACTGCTTTTCAAACAATTTCAAAGGATTAAAGCTGAGTACGTTCCACAATAGAACATGATTCACAAACTAATCGATCAACAAGAAAACCAATGTCGTTATTCTGGGTCATGGAAAGCAATCTGAAAAGATTCCCTGACGTAATTTTCTTTAAAATGTTGCAATATTCCAGATATTTGCATTTAAAAATATTTTCAATGCTATTCGACTATAAAAAATTGCACATGAACTTCACGAAATTCTGGTCATTTTTGTGAATGGGAGGATTACATAACAACAGAAATTAAGGCTGTTATAATTCTTTGTGGATAGAACATTTTAGCGTGGTTAAAGTGGTTACCAGACCATAAAATCTGCAACAGCCATTCATTTATTTGTGGTTCTCATGCAGCATTGTAGAAAATAAACGTCTCTTGGAGGTGCTGAACTTTCCCAGTTTTTAAAACAATTTTCCCCTGTCCATCCTGATATTATACTGTAATTAAACTAAAAATTCATAAAATTTGACATGTCTAACAACCTCTTGTCCCTACGTTGTTCAAAGAAATTGTTTTAGAAACCAATTTACATCTTCGTATCACATGAACTACGTTAGAACCTGTCTAATATCATACTCTTGGGATCAGTGAAAAATATGCTTTTAGGGTCCCAAGTCAAACCAGCTCATTTTGTTTTTATAGAGAGGATAATTCTTTTACACGGGAATTCTTTTGGACAGGTTACACTGTAGTATTTCAACAGGTATTTATTCCATAAATGACAAGACTTTTCAGCAGAGCATATTTAAAAGCATAATGTATGAAAGCACAAAATTTACCATTTAAACATGGTTTTTCCTTTGTTATATACATGTACGTAGTATAGAACCTGTCTGAAAGCATCATGTGTAAAAGAACATTATAATGAGATGGTCAGAAAGCATATCCTGTGTAAAACATATTTTTGACTGGTCCCAAGAGTATGCCTTTAACGCTATAACTCCCATGTTGCCATATGCATATGGCAACATATTTTAACTATTTTAACTATAACAATTTTTAGATTATTGCCATGGCAATAATCTAAAAATTGTTATAGTGACGTCATGACAGTTAAAGGGTTAAGGTTCTATTATAACTTGCTATGGGAAAATAAATGTAATAATTGTGCTGCATTTCCCTGTTTTTTACAAAATAAATTACTTTCCCTTACATTGTAACTATAGAGTACAGATTTTCCAGGTTTTATGTATAATCATGTTACAAAAGGGAAAGGGACAAGGTCTGCATTACAATTCAGCGCATGCGCAAGTGTAGCGCCACCTAGTAGCAAAAATAAAAGGGGGGGGGTGGAGGGGGTTGTTGAAAATCCACAAGAGTTCACAGAGGAAGGGGGGGGGGGGAAAGTCGGTTAAATTTTCCTGAAAAAGTATCCATGGCCGAGGTTTATGGACGCTCCCTATTGTACGTGTAACCCAGCAATTGATACAAGTTTGCAAGGGACCCTACTCATGCAACGCCTCCAAAAACGTTCTAGTTTCATAATCAGGACAAATTATCCACCCACGCAGCAACCCTCAACCGTGTCTTTGTGCACCAAAGGTGACCGGTGGCTCGACGGGTGGGGACCCACCGTACCTTGATTGGAATGTCGTCTATTCGGGCCCCCACGTTAAAAGCATAAAGTATAGAAATTTCGATTGATGAAGGGCCTCCCTTAACTCGCCTTCTGAGCCCACGCTGTGACTAATGTACTTTCAGGATGGATAGCGGGATCCATGATGACACTACTAGCACTATTTTGGTGGTTTTTTCTAACGTTCGACGAATTTGAGATTGGAAAAAAAAAAAAAGATAAATGCGTTCATCATCTCCAAGATCCTGTTGACGCACGCTCGAGGACGTGAATTTCAACTTTTTGAATACATCACTTCAAGGCAATTTTTCGATTGGCATTGGCAGAAATTTGTTAAGACCAAGTCATGAGGAAATCCCCGGAACTAATACCGTATCTAATTCCTAAAACCTGACCACATGTATACAACTCCTCGTGTTCAAATTTCAAAGGGCACTTCTGATCCGTGAAATGAAGATACATGAAGACAAAAAAATATAATTCCATCAAGATTTTTCCTGCTTCCTGATGATGCTAAAATCGTGATATCAAGCCAAAAAAATCCAACTGCTATTTAATGAAGAATTATTTTTGTACAGTGGAATTCACTTATAGTGATGCCGGATATAGCGATATTCCGTGTACATGTACATTACAATACTTGTTGATTGTTCTGCTTTTAGACAATTAATAAATAAATAAAATAAATAATAATTTCCCATACAAAAAAATCTCTCAGAATTCTGCAGGATTCACCCGGCTGATCGTATGCAGAATTATGGTGACCTTTTCTGTAAAAATCAATTATGTTGCATTTCTGTAGAAACTAAAATTGCTAAATTTTAAAAAAAATGGTTAGAGGAATTCTTATAACTTGCACTTGGCATTATACATTGTATATGGCACCCTTATACAGTATAATGGTACTGCAAGAATTAAATTGAATATCTCTGCAAGAAATTCTGCAGAATTATGGTAAAAAGTTGTATCCCATGTTTTCTGTTTTAAGAATTCTACATAATAGTTTCTGCAGAAAATACACTGTGATATTTTTCTGCTCACTTTCTGCTCATTGTTTTTGTATGGGTTTGTTCGGATACTATGATAATCCGGACAAAGCGATCCCATTTTGAAAGCAAAATCGTCCTTTCATTCCATATAACGATTTTCTGAGATTTCCTCCCATGAATTTGTCTAAGACAAAATTGAAAACAACCATTGGGTTTTTTCGGGCCTTAAATGTTGAAATTTTGACATACATGTATAGCAGGTATAGTCTATAAAGCCATGCTACTCTCCCATAAGACACAGTAGCCAATGTAAATACATACAGAAACATGTCAATAACAAAACTGCATGAAGGCAGCAAACATCATCATTACATCTACAGTAGTCATATACATGTACATAAAACTATAAATTATATTTGTGCATGAGTAACATGTGATACCAAACATTTTAAGAATGTAGACCATTAACATGCAGCTATATCAAATAGTCTATCTGGTTTCCCATATTTTCATATCTAATAAGCGCTAATAATTCCAAAACCTTTTTTTGCATGCGATTAGACGACTGAATAGCCTTCCTAGTGATAGTTTAAATTTATTAGATGTTCAATTTTATGATTAGTAAATAGGCCTACTGCATGACGTAGGAACATTCTCCTGAAAATGGGTACAGTCCCCTGGTATTTGTTTGCTGACTGTAGGGTACTAAATTGAATTGGATATCCAGGGGTGAAATATTGCCCACATTAAACAAAACATTAAAAAGTATATAGTTTTACAACAAATTAAGGAAATAAATGAAACTCGTGGATAATGGACCCCCAATAGATTGCAAAACTGTGAATTGGCCATTTGCAGTTAGTATCATTTGTATAAAAATTCAAACAGCGGGCATAGCCAGACATCAGTCCCACTTGTCACTGGGACAAATTGTTGACCTCCTTTTTCCAAAACCCGTCGAAACTCAAATGGAGGTAGGCCTACAGACAAGCCTAATTGAAATGGTTAAACGGTAGGTCATATCTTTTTTTTACAAATTTCAAAATTAATTTCAAACTAAGAGCATGAGTCGTCCGAAAAGCACGTGGTCGTCGAGTTGCCGGACGGCTATCCACACCCTAACTATGACCAGCCGGTCCTGTGACTATTCAGACCGTGACACATTGGTCATTTTTTATTACTTGAGTATCAGGGAATTTGCTATCGATATCGCCAACTGGACTTTTCTGTTTTGCCAATTAAGCCCGAGGTTCAAGTTAAGTGCATGTATATATATATGAAGGAAAATATATTTCATTTTTATACGTTTACTACCTGTACTAATTAGAGAGTTAAGCGAGTTAATTAACAGGCACTCCAAAAGCTGCTTTGTTCAGAATAAAGTGGAATTCGTTAAAATATTTCCTAGGTGAGTAATTAACAACCATGGAAGGGTCAACAAAGTTTTTGCATACAAAGTATGCGATGATGATTAATAAAAAAAATCCTACACCTTTTTAATAAACGTAAATGAAGGCATATTATTGAATTAAAAGTTTACATCATAAAGCTAAACGAACAAGGGAAAATCCCTTAAAATGTTGAAAAGGCATTGACTTTGGTCATTTTTTTGTCTGACTCAACCGCTATTTTATTAAATAATTTCATTTTTTTTAGTAAATAAAAGCATTTTTTTTATAAAGATTATGCTTTAGAAAGTACAGCAGAACCTGTCTAAAAGCATACTTTTCACTGGTCCTAAGAGTGAGTGAGTTTTAATTCAGATATATATACGTACAGCAATTTTACCAGTACGAGTCCAGATACAAAAGTATGATTTAAGCATATAGGCTTACTCTTGGGACCAGTAAAAAATATGCTTTTAGACAGAATGTGTTTTCAGACAGGTTGAATACATGGTCCCCAAGTCGGGACCAGCACATTTTATGCTTTTAGAGATGATGTTTTTTAACACAGGATGCTTTAGACATGTTCAACTGCACTATTTAGATAGTTTTTCATTGTCAGATACATGTATACATTAGAACCTGTCTAAAAGCTTTCCGTGTTAAAGAATATTCTCTCTAAAAGTATAAAATGTGCTGTGATCCCGACTTACATGGGACCAATATATAAATGAACCTGTCGGAAAGCACATCCAGTATAAGACAACATTTTTACCTGGTCCCAATAGTATGCTTTTAGACAGGTTCAACTGCATATCATTTGGAAAGTCTTGAAATTTAATTAAATACAGGTTGAAGTAACTCCGGCTACAGTAATTTCGTCCACAGGTGAGTCTTTTTTGTTAAAAAAAAATTGAAAATGTTCCAGTCTGTTTTTTAAAAAAAATAAAAGTAAATGTGGAAATAAGAGTATATATTTTCGCGTCCCACATTGAAGTGCTTATTTTTTTAAACATAAAACGAAAAATTGCAATTTCTTGAACTTTTATGCGAGACACCTGCAGTGGAGAACCATTCAAGTATTATATTTATATCAACAGATACCTTCAAAAACTAACCAAGCATTCCGATTTACATTCCATCAATGCATCTTGGTTCCTCTTTGAATTTAGCTTTTCCATTTAAGGTCATAGAGCTCAATTTTACAAAACATTTTTAACCATAAATAAACGAATCCTGCAAGAATTTCAAGTTTTCATTCAGGTATACTTAATGCATATTTTGCATGTCATGTGGTTTCTTTGACACTTTACCAGCATTCATATATTGCACGACCCAATTTGACAAATTTGAATGCACTTTATTGTGGTAAGCTAATCCAGGAAGAATTGTCAAAGGCTCCTTCACGCGAACGCTTTTTAGCATATACCGGCAATGCTTTTCCCGCGTAATTAGATGCGCGCATGAACAGCACATGCGCACATCTAATTACGCGGAAAAGCGTTGCCGGCTTGTGCTTAAAAGCGCTCGCGTGAAGGAGCCTATATTTACATGTATATAGTTCAGCTATGTATCTGCATTTCGATAGATACTCAAATAACCTTCATCAAGTAAGGAAGTTACCAGAGTTCGTTGATGATTACAGGAAAATTGCATCGTTATGTCATTTAATTTCAGTTTGAACCTTAATTACGTTTTTTTATTATATGACATTTTCAAAAGAACATTATAGGGGATCGGAGATAAGTAAGTGACCCATAAGGGATCATAAATGGATAGTCGTGCGTTAGCCATGTCAACAAAAAAGACCCAGTGACCACACACCATGTGGTCATTCTCCCCTTCAGCCACAAGTGAAATCTTATTTTATAAAAACGTTAACATTCTTCGAGTTTTTTTAGTCTGGAAACAACAAGCCATCTGTTGACTTAACATAAATACTCGATTAAACCCTGAGTCGTTCACGAGCGTAATTGCTAATGAACCCCGGTTTCGAATAAACCCCGGGTCTTAGGATAATACCCTTTATAAGTGCTCGCGCGCCTTTCTTTTTCTATTAGATTCGTGCAGTGCATAGGGAATTTCCTTATATTGAAATATCAGACAAATAAAATGCCGGTACCGTAGATGCTAATTGTTTCTGGTAAGTTTTTTGTTGGTATTAAATATTGAGGGAATAAAAATAATAAACCCCGGGACGATGTTCCTTACTTTTAAATCAATTTCTGGGGGTTTAATCGAGTATATACATGTATATATAGGCCTATATTTACAAAAATGCACCAATAACGTGAAACAAAATAATCCCATCAAAATAACAAAATGACCTCAATTCAGTAGAAACTGTCTAAAAGCATAATCTTGAGCAATTAGTGGAAAACATGTTTTTAGACAGGTTATATGGGTCCCAAGTCGTGACCACGCAGCACATTTTATGCTTTTCGTGAGGATATCCTTTTATAACAGGATGCTTTTAAACAGGTACTACTGTAGTGTAATATAAATCTTTGGGGGGGGCATGTGACCACCGAATATTCGATGTAACCCTGGTTTCCCGGCATAGCGTTAATGTAAAACAGTAAAGCCATATACCGTATTTACTCGTTTAAGGGCCCCCATATGAAGTATGAGGAGGAGCAATATATTCAGTAAAACCTGCAAAAAGTGACCACCCAAAACCGGGTAAATTCGATCACTGCATACAGAGAACTGTTATGAAGGAAAACATACATGTATGCACTAAAACCAATTTATAAAAAGTGGTCACTTGTAAAGAGGTGGTCACTTTACAAGGTTTTACTGTACATGTATTACTTTTGTGCCATCATTTAAACTGACTTATTCATTGAGCACCACAATGCTCTTTACACTTAATAGTTTAGTTGTAAAGGTAAGGAAGGCTGCCAAAGCTCCTGGCCTGATGAGGGGTTCTCTTCAGAATATGGTTGTCGATCCATGCAAAGAACCAAATACCCTTAGTTGGACCATGGACATGGTTGGATGGTATCAATACTCGCTGTCAAGAATATCCCAATGATTCTGTCATAATCGCCTTTTGGGGGGTACACAATTCTCCATATCGCCCCACATCATTGCAATTAAAACAAACATGGCATCTTCACCCCAGACCTTGTTTCACCCAAATTCAGAGGGTTGAAAACACAAAGGAAAGAGGGATGAAAGTACTTCGACCTAGTGTTACATCAAATTTGGTCCACTTGAAAAATAGAGAAAAATTGAAAATCAAAGCTTACCAGAGCAGGTGTTTATATCCTCGTCGCAAACGAGTCCCAACTCAGTGTCGCAGATAAGGACATCACCGTTGCAAGACTGTCCGGCTTGTCTGGCACATACAGGGTGGACACAGCAGGAACATTCAGATAACCGTTCTACCGTCCTGTTCCACGGGCATGCCGTGACGTTGACAGGCAAGCACGGCGGGTTGCACAGACATTCCTGTTCGGACGTGGCCGAAGACAGTGTGTCGAGGTCGCACTTGACCATGGCCAGTAGGAACACTAGGCCTACAATGGCGGCGGTGTTGGTCCAGGGCCGTTCAGACCCGCCGAAATATTTCATTTTCTACTCTCCGGCTCTTCTCTTCTGACCAGGGGATTTTGGTTGACGGGACACTCGCGCACTTTACTGTCTTCAGTTCCACGAAATATGCTTTTTTGTGTGAGTATGTGGGTGCTCAACCTCGACACTTGGGTCTATGAGGTGGTTCACACTGGATGATGGTACGTCGATCGGCTATCCCGAAGCGAACTGACTGAAGAGGGGGAGAAAAACGAGTTTTTCCGACCGACTGAAGGCACAGGTACGAATTTGACTTCACCTGTATACTTGAATTTAACTGGCTCCCCCCTTATTGGCCGATGACTTCTCTCTCTTTCTACCTGTTTTCGATAGTCCTACCTCCGACGAGGAGGGAAAAAGGGGGTGCCATCGGGGGAGGGGGAAACCGGACGCCACTCACGCGTGCATTTTATTCAAATTCAAAACAAGTCAGGGGAGACGAACACACAAAAAAAAAAATTCAACTTACCTACGAATTAAAAATGGAGAAACGGTGTTTGAATTGGCGCCAAAACTCAAGCGTTGCAGTGCTGCCACATCGACGGGGGAAAAGACTTTGGGAAATGTTGGAACTGGGGAATTAAGCCATTTCTACTCATGTATGGGCCCTTTTATTTTTACAAATTGTCACCCATCGAAGCGTGTGAGAATTAAGGGGGAACTGAACTGCATGTATTGCTATGAGGGAAATTTTGATACATACTTAAAAAAAAACTACTTGTTATAATACAAAAATAAAAATTGATAAAAATGCAGTATTTTTGTAGCTCCTACT